>APFE031302110.1:0-14431 GCA_000404065.3 Pinus taeda
TAGGGCCCATTTTTTGTTATGGCTAGAGGAGCCCCAAAGAAAATTTCTTTGAAGGTGACGAATGTTTTTGAGAACCCATTTCGGGGCAGCCAAGATTGAGAACAGGTACATAGGCATGGATTGGAGGAAAGATTTGATGAGGATGCTTCTGCTGGCAATGTTGAGAGAGCGGTATGTTTAGGAGGAAAGCCGAGTTTCGAGTTTGTCAAGGAGGGTCCTCGAGGCAAAATGTTTGATGGCGGAGTCAAACAGGGGTGCCCCCAGATATTTTGAGGGAAGCTTAGCTATCTAAAAGCCCAAAATCCAAGCTATATTCCTTTGAGTGAGAGTGGGAGTATGGAAGAAAAATAGTTGAGATTTGGAAGCATTGATGGTTGTACCAGAGGTTTCTGAGAAAAGATTGAGCAGATGTTTAAAAGCAGAGGCTTCTTGCACTAACAGATAGCCAAAAAGCATGTTATCATCAACAAAATGTTGTTGAGTGATGGGGGATTGGCCATGTAGAGAAATTCCCTTGAGAGAGTGTGAATTGGAGGCCGAGTGAAGAAGGCGGCTTAAACCTTCAGCCATGAGAACAAATATGAATGGGGAAAGTGGGTCTCCTTAACGAATGCCTCGAGAAGGGTGAAATGGAGGGGAGGGGGATCCATTGAGAAGGATGGAGAAACAGGGGGAGGAAATGAGGTTCATAATCCATCTGGTCCAGGTGGCATTGAATCCAAATGCAAGTAAGATGTGTTTAATATAGGTCTAGCTGAGTTTTTCAAAAGCTTTGGAGAGATCTAGTTTGAGGATCATACCTGGCTTTTTCAATATCTTGAGAGAGTGGATCACTTTGTGGGAGAGAATGATACCATCCATAATCTGGTGCCCTTCTACATATCCTGTCTACTTTGGCGAAATAAGGAGAGGGAGAAGAGGTTTAAGTCTGTTCGCCACAACTTTAGATATAAGCTTGTAGATGACATTACATAATGCAATTGGCCTATATTTATTAGGAGTGTTGGAATCTTCCACTTTAGGAATGAGTGCTATGAAGGTCGTATTTAGAGAAGGTAGAACCCAGTGCATTGAATGAGATTCATCCATGAGCTCCCAGACCTCTGTTTTGATATGCTCCCAGAAGGCATGAAAGAAATTGGCTGTGAATTTATCAGGGTCGGGCGCCATACCATCTTTGAGCTAGGCCATTGTGTCCTCCACTTCCTGCATGGAAATAGGCTGGAGAAGCCTGTTGTTATGATCCTCATTAATGATTTTAGGAATGTGCTGCACAATATTTTGAATGGCTTGATTTCTACTACCAAGCGGTTCTCTGAGAATGTCCTGAAAGTATTCTTGGAATTCCTGTACTATATCTTCATGCTTCTCTAGGCGCTCCCCTTGTTGATTGTTGATGAAGGCAATATTGTTGTGCATTCTCCTTTGAATGGTTGACTTGTGAAAGAACTTAGTATTTTTCTCCCCATCCTTGAGCCATCTGATCCTGGATTTTTGACACCAGAGAGTCTCTTCTTGTTTCCTACTCGTTTCAATCTGGTTTAAGAGTGCTTGCTCTTGTGATGCATAGTCCTCCGTTATTCCCTCTAATATGATGCGTTGTTGCAGCGTGTTCATTTGCTGCTCCAACTCTTTCCTTTGATCAAATATATTGCCGAACTGAGTGCGATTCTAATTTTTCAACACTAGTTTAAGATGTTTTAACTTTTTTTGAAATTGATACATTTTGGCTCCTTCGGGGGGAATGAAGGATTTCCAGGCTGCTATGACCACATCTTTGAAATTAGGATGAGAAAACTAGAAGGACTCGAAGCAAAAAGGTTTATTGCTCTTTGACTCTGGACGTGACCATTGTAACATTATAGGCCAGTGATCTGAACCTACATGAGGCAGAATGGAAGCATGGAAATCTCCGCCCAGATGAATGGCGTTATTCGACAGGAGGAAACGATCCAGTCTGGATGCTATGTGCTGAGATCCTCTTCATTTGTTAGTCCATGTAAACATACCATTCTAGGTTTGAAGGTCCATGAGCTGATTATTTGATATGAAATCTTTGAAGCCAATGCTGTCCCCTTCTAATCGTGCTCGACCTCCGAATTTTTCCTCCAGCGCTATAATAGTGTTGAATTCACCACCACTGATCCAGAGGGGATAGCTTCTGCCTGAGCTAAGATTTGTGAGAGTGTTCAGCAGATCCTTCTTTTATTGATGATCTTGAGGGAAGTACACATTAGGTAGGAGACCGTGGATATTAGTACCAATAAGATGGAAAGTAGTTTGAATGAAGAAGTGAGAGGCATGGAAATCCTGAAGAGATAGAATTTGAGGGTTCCATATGATCGCAAGCCCTCCGAAGGTGCCTGATGCATCCACAGAGACTGATTGACAACCAGTCCAAAATTTGTTTAGAATTTTCTCCGAGTCAATATTATTGCCTTTGGTTTCTTATAGAAAGACTAAAGTAGGCTTTTCTTTTTGAATCAAGTTTTTTAACATTCGATGTTTTGCAGATCTATTAAGCCCTCGCACATTCCATGATATGAGCTTCATGAGGAACCATGGGGGAGAGCCTTAAAAAAATTGGTCAGCTTGGGGAAACTTCCAGAGTCCACCAACATTTCTCCAATAATGATAGTCCTTTGCAGATCTATTTTGCGCCCTCATTTTTTTGAGTCTTTCAGAATTTTTTTACCATCCCAAGGGCTGCCTGCTTGGATGCCAAGATATTTCTTTTGCTGTGCTTTGATTAGAACTCCTTCAAGTTTGTCGATCTCCCTTGGAGGAATATCACTGAAAGTTTTATTTCGACACGCTGCTTCTAGTTTGAGTAGATCTAGACTTCCTGCATCCAATTTGAGAATGTCCATACTTCCTAGATCTTCATTTTCTAGTTCCTCCTCCATGTGTGCTGTTTTGTCTTGTTCCTCTTTGTCTGACTCATGATTGGTATTGAGAGCTTGAGAAGCGTCAATCTCCATGATGGAGGATTGTATGGCTATTTCTGAAGCATGTTTATTATCAGTGGAGGTTGAGGCGGGAGTACTGGCTGGAGCGGACTTAGAGGACGAAGCTGAGGGATTTGGGGGAGGCACAGGGGTTGAAGGGGAAGGATCTGAAAGAGGGGATGGATCATGATCCTCCATAGGATTTGAGGAGGACAAGATTCCAAAGTTGTTCTGAGTTACAGGTTGCTTTGGAACTTCTAGAGCAACTGGAGGTTTCTTGGCTTGCTTTCTACGGCTCGGAACTCTCGTGAATCCTTCTGCATCTTTACTAGTCTCAGGTGCAAAAGCTTTTGACTGAACATTCAAAGGGCAGTCCCTAAAAAGATGGCCATGCTCATGGCACTTTCTACAGCGAAAAGGGATATGTTCGTAGTCTATTTTTTGAGTCCATTCATAATCGTCATGAAATAAACTTACCTTGTTTGTGAGTTATTTAGCCAGATGCATGTGTACACAGATTCTGGCATAGGAAGTGTATCTTCGGTATCTGGTTTCCTAAACAACTTTGATGAAGACTCCTAGGCTATTTCCAATGTCCTTTAAGGTCTCCTCGTTCCAATATTCCACAGGGAGGGAATACAAGCGTATCCATACCAGAGCCCAGGTAAAATCCTCTTTGTTCGGATTGAACCTTGCTTTCCAATCTCGAAGATAAAGACCTGCAGAGTTGAAGAAGTACGAACCTCCTTCAAAGATGTGGGTTTTGTCCTCCAGGAAATTAAAGATAGCAGTGAAAAAGCCTTTGGGGCCTAGTTGCAGGGAAACTTGACCTTTAGGCTTCCATTTAGAGGCAATCCATCCATATAAGGCCTTTTTAGTTGGCCAGAATCCGAGGAACTTGCCTATGAGTGCATGATCACTCATGTATTGGATTTGGGCATTTATTTGTTCACTGGGGATATCTATTCTTATTCTCTCTGCAAACTTGGGAATGCATGTTGCAGAGAACGCTTTTGGCCGTGACATTGATTTGTTCTGATCTGTTCCCTTATCTTTGGCTGCTTTCTGATCTGCAGCAGCTTCTCCATTATTGTCTTTAGCAGGATTTGGGCGAGTGCCATCAGATGGGTTCGGGCCTTGACCAACTGGAGCGTCTTCATTTTCAGAATTGTCAAGAAAGGGATCTGATGAGGGAGGGGGGGCGGAGCCCACCCCTCCAAGCGGCAGGTCCATGGAGAGGAGGTCAGCGGCGTCAAAGGGCAGAGAGGTCGAGGGCGCAATGGAGAAGGACGGCGGGATAGTTCTAAAACCCTAATAGAGGCGACATTTGTTCAAGTAGAGCCAGATCTCTGAAATGTCTCTCCGTAATGATATCTACATGCATCCCACCTAACATTTTATTGATGTAGATGCCTATAAAACATTAAATTTGCCTAACATTTTAACTTTTCTTTCTTTTGCATCCATATCCTAACTTAACATTTTAATTTTTAATTTTTTTTATTAATATGCTAACTTATCAAAATCAAATAATGTTACAACAACACCAACCTGTTAGCCTCTTTATTTCTCCTCCTCCCATCTCAAGCAAATTCTAGTTGAGTGGGTGCCTCCACTCAGCCTCCTGTCTACTCCTCCACTTATAATTTCTCCACAACATCTTTAATATCTATCTAAGGCTTTTCCTTCAGTGGGATACTTAGGTCTCGCACTAGATTGCATCTTGTAGCCTTCTCCTCATGAAATTTGACATCTCCTCTCACTACTATAAGCTTGAGTGAGGGAAAATAAACCCTATAGTTATGTGGATTCTCTGTGTATCCTACAAGGACCCCCATCTCAGTTGTAGGCTCCAATTTCTTCATGTTATCCTTGGATGCATGAAAATACACAATAGCTCCAAAAATTCAAAAATGAGATACATATGGCTTTCTCCCAGAGAGAGCTTCTTTGAGTGTGATCATGCCAAATATTATGTGAGGACTCTTGTTCTACAAATAAAATGTTGTGTTGCATTCTTCTTCCCATATATTTAAGGGCATCCCTTGATCATGAAACATGGCTCTTGTTTCTCCCACTATGCTTCTGTTTTTCCTTTCAGCCACCCCATTTTGCTGTCGGATATGAGGTGCTATTAGTTCTCTTCTAATACCCTCCTTGGCACAAAATTCCTTGAAGGTGTTAGAAACAAATTCTCCTTCATTGTCACTTCCCAGGGCTTTCAATTTCTGACCAGTGTCCTTTCCAACCAATGCTTTGAATTCAAAAAATTTGGAAAACACTTCATCCTTTTTCCTTATGAAGAAAATCTAGCATTTTCTAGAAATGTCATCAACAAAAATTACATAATACCTATGTTTTGTTGTAGAGGCTATAGAAAATGATCCACATACATTAGAGTGGACTCTCTCCAATATTGCTCCATCTCTACTATCTTGGCCCTTGAAGGTGGATTTGACATATTTCCCCAGTGTGCATCCCTTGTAGACATCATGCTATGTATAAATTTTATATAAATTGCAATTTCTCAAGATTTTGAACTGAAAACAAGAGAAGAAAATTCTACTCTACTAATATGTAGAATGGAAATCATAATTTAGAATAACATACATAGACATGCAACAAGAAAAAATGCAAGTAAATGGTGATTTCTAGGGGAACCTGACTGGGAAAAACCCCTCAAACCACTTTTCATTAATCAATTGAATGGAGAAACTATTACAATTTCTTCCTCTAGCTCTAAGCACAACTTGCAAGAGTAAAATTGTTATCATTGCTGAATGAGAGTCTCCAGTCAACACTTAGGCAAATTCTTCCTCCTCTAGTCTCTTATTTCCTTGCACAATCCTAAGAAAAATTGAGCTCCTAAACAATAGGTAACTCCCCATTTCCTTGTACAATTCCCAAGGAATTGATCTCCTGACTGCATGCAACAACTATACACTCAACTAGTATACAACTCATGTTACACTAGCCTTGTCTCCTCCACCTCAGCTAAGCAATTCGAATTCCATGCTGCATGAGCTATTTTGGGTTGATTGACCAATTAACTGACAAATCTCTGAGTTAGAATATTATCCCACTACACAACTGACCGTCAACTAACTCTATCAATAGCTAGAGGTTAGTTAATTGAATACAACTGAATACAACTGAATACAACTGAACTAGTAATCAACACATGCATGAATGAAGTCCAAGCCCCTAACTTGAATTTATTGAGCTAACTAAGTGGCAAGAGACATTTCACACTAGTTAAATTCCTCCAAGTTGTCTTGTTGATGTGAAAATTTGATTTACTCAATTTGACTAAGGCTAAAGTCAAATTGAGCCTTTCTTGCTACATTTTCTAACACTCCTTCTTAGCAAGAAAGGGATTTGTCACCACCCTTATCATGCACCTGTGGAATTCGAATTTACCTCTTGAAAATTCCTTTTTCAAGATGTCAGCATCATGTTTCTCAGTTGGAATGTATTGTAGCAACATAATTCTCCTCTGCACACAATCCCACAAATAATGATAATAGATATCAATTTTCTTGGAACTATCATGAAATATCATATTCTTAGAGAACTTAATGCAACTCTGATTATCAAAATATATCACTATTGGATCCATCTGCTGACTAAAAAGACCCACAAGTATTTTCCTCGTCCATATGGCCTCACATGTTTCTTGACTTGCAGCCATGTATTTAGCCTCTGTTGAGCTGAGTGCTATAGACCTTTACTTCCTGCTATATCAGGAAATAGCTGTGGACCCAACCCTGAAGATAGAACCTAAAGTAATCTTCCTATATGATGAACTCCCTACCAATTTTCATCTATGAAGCCTTGCAGCGTCACTCCCTCTATCCTCCTATACCATAATCCATACCCGGTAGTGCCTCCGAGGTACCATAACACATGCTTTGTTTCCTTTCAATATAACTTGGTAGACCTCACCATAGCTTGACTAAATTGGTTTACTACATAGCACATGTTAGGTCTTGTGTTCACAAGATACATCAAGGGCCTACAAGATTCCTGTAAATGGTAGCATCAACCTCTTCACCTAAAGTGGCATTCTCCTTCCTCTAGTTTGTAGCTAGAGGTGTGTCTATAGGCTTACAATTCTCCATGTGAAATATTTGAAGTATTTCAAAGGCATACGTCCCTTGAGACACAAACAATTCATCGTCACCTTTCCATACTTCCAGCTCAAGGAAGTAATGAATTAAGCCCATGTCTTTCATCTCAAATTCCGTTGCAATATCCTCTTTGCAAGAGCAGATTAGATGCTCATCACTTATCAATATTAAATCATAAACATACAAAACAAGAATAAGCAATTTACCATCTACCACAATGTGATAGAGTTTCACATCTACTTCACTTTTGTTGAATCCCAATCCACTAAGATAACTATCGCTCCAAGTGTACCATGCTTGGGGTGCCTGCTTGAGACCATATAATTCTATCCTAAGTCTACACACACGTGACTCCCGATCATATGTCTCAAATCCTTATGGATTCTCTATGTAAATTTCCTCCTCAACAACACCGTTGAGAAAGAAGTTCTTCACATCCATCTGGTGTATTTTCCACCCCATCTACATAGACAATGCTAGAATGGATCTGATTGAGGAATATATTGCAACTGGTGCAAAACTTTCCTCATAGTCCACTCCCTCTACTTGAGGGAATCCTTTGGCCACAAATTTGGTCTTATACTTATTGATGCTCCCATCAGTTGCATGCTTCACTTTGTAGATCCATTTGGAACCAACCATTGATTTCCATTCTGGTCTCGGCACCACATCCCATACATTATTCTTCATAAGGGATTCATATTCTTCCACAATGGAATTAACCCAAACAGGTTGAGAAACTTCTTCCTCAAATGAAGAAGGCTTTTGTCTCAATGAGCAATGTCATGAGAGCCATGTAACCAGTGTACCTCTCAAGTGACCTCCTCTTCATGCATACTGATGTAGGGGCTCCTACATTCTCCCTAGCATCCTACAATAATTTATCAACTTCTCTAGTTCTCTTTTTCCCCTCTATGAAATATTTTGGTTGAGTGGGTGCCTCCACTCTGCCTCCTTTCTACTCCACTACATGTGGCTACTCCACAACCTCTTGAAGCTCATCCTGAGGCTCCTCCTTTAGAGATAGATGCTCTTGCTCTGGTGAGATACTTAGCTCTCATTCTAGAGATCATCTCATAGCCTTATCCTCTTTTAACTTGACATCTCTCCTCACAACTATCATCCTCAGTGAAGGTAAATACACACGGTAATTGTGTGGAGTTTCGATGTATCCTATAAAAACTCAAAACTCTATTGTAGGCTCAAGTTTCTTCCTCAAATCCTTAGAGACATGAAAATATATTGAATCTCTAAAAATTATGAAATTAGACACATTACGCTTTCTCCTAGAGAAATATTCCTCTGGTGTGATCATGCCAAGTATTCTATGAGGACTCTAGTTCTACAAGTAGATTGTTGTGTTGCATGCTTCTACCCATAAATGCAATGGAAGCCCCTGTTCATGCTACATGTCTCTTTCTACTCCCACTATGCCCCTCTTTTTCCTCTCAGCTACTTGAGGGCCTTCACCTTCTTTCCAGTCTCCTCCTCAACCAATGCCTTGAATTCAATTTTTTTGAGAAAAAATCATCCTTCTTATGCATGAAGAAGATCTAGCATTTTCTAGAGAAATCATGAATAAAAATTGCATAGTACTTATGTTTTTTTGGTTCCATAAACATCATAGTAGAATCACTCAAAAATTGCATCTTCTTTACTATCTTGGCCATGGAAGGTGGATTTGACCTATTTCCCCAATGTGTAACCCTTTCATACATCTTGTTGGTCATGGGAGCCTTTAGGGAGACCGATCGTGATATGTTGCATGATTTTTAAGGCACCATGGTGTAGATGACCTAATCTCCTGTGCTAGAATTCTCCAACATCACGACTCTGCACTTTTTCTTCCTTTTTGGTCAATGCAACATAATCTCCCACCTCAAGTTTGTATACGTTCTTCACTCAAACTCTAATCTGCTTCACTTTCCCGATAGCTATGTGTCTCATAAAGGCTTTCCCTTTACTAAAAATAACAGCATAGCCTCTTGAGTATTAGAGTTTGGAATCAATTCCACAATGGTCATTGTTTGTGTCGACATTTCGAGTTTACAACAAGACTCATCATTAGGATCATTTCCTTATGATGATTCTTGTCGTAAACTCAAAACATCAACGCAAACGATGACTACTGTGGAATTGATTATGAACTATAATACTCAAAATACCCACCACAAAAATCTTCAAGAAATCATCATAACCTCTATCCTCATTATTGCTACAGAGATCATGTTCTTCTTTAGCCCATGTACAAACATAAGATATTTTAGGTGAAGAGGGGAGGATCTCTCCCTCTTAAAGGTGACAATACCAATTCTTGTATCATCGTACCTCCCATCATCCCCCAATTCAATATGCATTTGGAGATCCTTCTCCTCCAAGTTGTTGAAAAATTCCTTACACGTTATGGAATGAGGCATTGGAATCAAAGTAGCACACAATCCCCATAACAGTTTTGGCCTTGAATGCTATTAGAGTGAAGTCTAGTTTGAATTTTGAAGTTAGTTCTTAACCACCTGCTCCTCCTGAAGGCTTCTTGTTAGACTTCTTGCGCTGAAATTTTGTTGCATAGTGCCCATATTTGTGGCAATGGAAACATTTTATTTTGCTCAAGTATTTCTTCCTGCCATTATTTTGGCTGGGTTCAGGCTTTCTTTGGGTCTTGTTTCCTTTTCCCTTCTTCCCATTCCCAACTAAGGAAATATTCTCTTCATCTTCTCCTTTGGATGGTGTTCCATTTCTGGTATTTCTCCAGATCTCTTCATGAACCAAATCAGACTACAACCTTTCCCAATTTGGTAATTGTTCCCTTCAATTCACAAAGACATGGTATCTATGCCAATATTTTGGAAGGCCTAGAAGAGTTAGGCTCACTAGATCATCTTCCGCTACATTCACCCCAACCTCTCCAATCTCATCTCGAACTTGAGTAAATTTGGAGAGATATTGTGGAATAATATCATTTTTGTGTATCCTGGTGTTTCAAAGTTTGTCTTTTAGGGCCAATTTTCTATGTTCACTGCTTTTTCAAATAGCTCAGTTAGTGCTTTCCACATAGCATGTGGAGTTTCTTTGACCATGGATATTTGAGACCACATGGTCTCTCACGCCTTCCACAAGAATTCTCTTGGCCTTTGCAACATCCTTCTTCCACTAGGTTAATTGTTGTGCATTCGACTGTGGAGGTTTTGCAATATTAGTTTTAACATATTCTAACACGCCAGTATCATTAAGAACTACTTCCATTCAATCCTTCCAGACTATGAAATTCAAGCTAACCTCCAGGGCATACTCCAATCTCAGTTCATTCAAAGACATTCTCCCAAATCTGAAGAAACAACTATTGCACTAAAGTTGCAAATTCGAAATTATTGAGGGAAAAATTTTAAATACTTTTTCTAATGTGATTTTAGGGCAGTAATACCATGCAGAAATTCGATAGAAATTGCAATTTCTCAATATTTCGAACTGCAAAAAAAAAAAAAAAGAGAGGGAGAGACATAAAGTCTACTATACTAATCTTTGGAATGGAAATCACAATTTAGAACAACATGCATATACATGAAACAAGAAAAACCATGAGTCCACAATGATTCTAGGAGAACCCGACTAAGAAAAACCCCTCAAGCCTCTTTTCATTAGTTGAAATGAGAAACTATTACAATTTCTTGTTCTAGCTCTGAGCACAACCTGCAAGAGTAAAATTGTTCTCACTACTGAATGAGAGCCTCTATTTAACACTTAGCCAAATTTTGCCTCCTCCAACCTCCTATTTCCTTGTGCAATCCTGAGAAAATTCGAGCTCCTAGAAAATAAGTAAGTCCTTACTTCCTTGTGAATTACCAAGGAATTGATCTCTTGACTGCATACAACAATTATACACTCGACTAGTATAAAAATCATGTTACACTAGCCTTGTCTCACCCACCTTAGTTGAGAATTTTAATTCCATGCATGCATGAGATATTTTGGTATAATTAATCATTTAGCTAACATATCTCTGAGTTAGACTATTGTCCCACTACAAAACTGACCTTCAACTGACTCTATCAATAGTTATAGGTCAGTTAATTCAATACAACTAAAAATAACTAAACTATATTGCTAAAATTTAGCAATCAACACATGCATGAATGAACACCAAGCCCCTAACTTGAATTTACTAAGCTAACTGAATGACAAGAGCCATGTGACACTACTTAACTACCTCCAAGTTGTCCTACTGATGTGGAAATTCAATTTACTTAATTTGACTAAGGCTAAAGTCAAATTGAGTCGTTCTTGCTACATTTTCTAACATGTTGGTCAAGGATACATTTCAAGAGACTGGTGGTAATATTTTGCATGATTTTTAAGACCCCATTGTATAAGTTTCCCATGCTCTTGTGCCAAAGTTCCCAACATCTCAACTTTGCACTTTTTCTTCCTTTCTCCTCAGTGAAACTGAAGCTTCCACCTCAAGTTTGTAGAGATTTTTCACTCAAACTCCAATTTGTTTCACTCATCCAGTAGATACATGTCTCAAAAAGCATTTCCCCTTACTGAAAGAAACATCATATGCTCTATCCTCCAATATAGCTAGAAATATCAAATTATTCTTCAACACAGGTACAAACATAACATCCTTCAGATGACGATGAGAGCTTGAATCCCTCTTAAAGGTTACAATTCTAATTCCTTTGGTATTTTACCTCCCATCATCTCCAAGTTCTATGTGCATTTGGAGATCCTTTTCCTCTAGGATACTAAAGAATTATTTGCATCATGTCATATGGAACAAAGCAGTTGAATCTAGGCACCACACACTCCCCATTACAGTGTTGCCCATGCATGTAATTAGGGTGAATTCTAATTCAAATTGTGAGGCAAGTTCTTCAACTTCTACTCCTCCCGAAGGTTTCTTGTTATACTTCTTGTGCGAACACTTTGTTGCATAGTTCCCATATTTGTGGCTGTGAAAACATTTTATCTTGTTGAGGTCCTTCTTCTTGCCATTGTTCTAGCTGGACTTAAGCTTACCTTGGGCCTTCTTTCCCTTTCTTACAAAGGAAATTTTTTCTTCCTCCTCAGCATTGTGTGTTAGTCCATCTATGGCGTTCCTTTGAATTTCTTCCTACACCAAATTGGAAATAAGTCTCTCCTAATTTGGCAATTTGTCCCTTCCATTTATAGAGTCATGGCAGTTGTGCCAAGATTTTAGAAGGCCTAGGAAAGCTAGGCTCATTACTCAGAAGATAGCATATTTTCTCCTACTCCTCCAAGTTCTTCTTGAACCTGAGTTAATATGGAGATGTAATATGGAATGGTTTCATTTTTCTACAATCAAATGTTTCTAAGGTTGTCCCTCAATGCCCATTTTCTAGAATCACTTTTATTTTCAAATAACTCAGTGAGGGTCTTCCACAGAGCATATGGAGTTTCCTTGATGTGAAAATTTGAGACTATGTGGTCTCTCACACCCTCCAGGATGATCCTCCTAGCTTTTGCAATATCCTTCTTCCACTGGGCTAACGTTTGTGTGATGTTGTTGGTTTTGGAATGTTAGTTTTGGTGTACTCCAACACTCCATTATCATCGAGTATAAATTGCATCTTGTCCTTACAAGATATGGAATTTGAGGTTCCCTCCAGGGAATACTCCAATCTCAATCCATTGAAAGACATTTTCCCGCACATAAGAAAACAACTTCACTGAATAATACAAATCAAAATTTCTGAGGGAGAAGATCTATTGATTGGTTTCTATTGTGTTTTCAAGCTCTAATACCATGAAAAAATTAATATAAATTTGATACTACCGATGAATTCAAATTGAAAATAAAAGATTACAAATTTCCTCTACAATTCTACAGAATGGAAATCACAATTTAGAAACACATTCAATGACATGCAACCATCAAAAATACAATAACACAATGATTTACTGGAGAACCCAACTAGGAAAAACCCCTCCACTACTTTTCATTAATCATATGAGAATGAGAAACTATTACAATTTCATGCTTCAAATCTGAAGCACACCCTACACTATAAACTTGTTCTTCTGCTGACTGTCCTACTCTGGCAAACACTTAGCCAATTCAAACCTCCAACTTCCTCTTATTTCCTTGTGCAATTTAGGAGAAATTGAGCTCCCAAATAATAGGGGAATTCCCTATTTCCTTACACAATTCCCAAGGAATTGATCACCTTCTTAATATCAAGTTTGTACACTCAACTAGTATACAATTGATATTTACAATGTGCCTTTTCCTTCACTCTGATAGACAATTCGAATTACATGCATGTATGTGCTATTTTTAGTTTATTTACTGGTGTAACTAAGAGATTAGTGAGTTAAAAACATTTCTACTACTTAACTGACTTAATTAATGACCTGATGATGGATCCCATTTGGGATTCGAAACGTTGGTGTAAAAATTCACTTACTGTGGACTCTCCGATCAAAGATTCGAAAATCACACACCACAGATCTCTGAAATCCGACTTGAGCTTAGTTAATTGAGTTCAACTGAAAATAACTTAACCAGATTGCTAGATTTTAGCAATCACTGTAAGCTCCAAGCCTACAAACTCGAAGTAGTTGATCGAACTAGGAGACAAGGCCATGTCACACAAGTTAACTACCATCCAAGTCATCCTGGTGATGTGGAAAATCAAATTGCTCAACTTTACTAAGCACAAGTCAAATTGAGCCTTTCTTGCTACAATTTCTAACATTATTCAGGTCATCATTATGCTACAATACATGATTTATATATTATTGAGTGTTACTTATTTTAGCAGATTTTGTGTGGAAAGACTTCTTTGTTGCCATTATACAATAGGATGTAAAATGACAGGGTTGGATGACCCCTACACTTCAATATATTACATTTTTACAATGGGAAAAAATTTGGTTGTAGACTCCACCAGTACGCTACGATGAGGAAATATTAAAACCATAATAAGTACTTGGCTGAAATGTCCAAAATAGAAAATGTCACATGTTGTCGAATAACTAAACCCATGCCCAATAATACTAGCAATAGAAATGATAACAAGGCATACAAGGTTCAAAAATCATAATCAAAGTCATTAAAATGATGGATCATGCAATTGCAAGGATCACTCCTATGGCCTCAGGATCATCCTTGTCACTATTAGGTATCCCTCCTCAACCTTGGATAAGGGCTCATGCTTGGCAACAATGGTCTCCTATCCATAGTTTCCATTATGTTGATCCTCCTATGGTATTGTACTAGGGGTATTATCATTTGTTTTAAAAATAATTTGGCATCTAGGATTTCCATTCACTAGCTTTCTTCTCTATCATCCGTAATTAAGACTCAAAGGAGTCATTGTTTGTAGAAAATGA
>APFE031302114.1:0-18043 GCA_000404065.3 Pinus taeda
AATCTTCTTTTATCTTCAATAATTCAGCAGAGAGAAATAGTACAATAAATCTGATTCATATTAGCAGTAGCAAACCCTAGATCAGCAGCATCAGCATTAGTGGCTTCATTATCAAACTAGGGCAGACGATACTTCAAAAACCGACCGTCGAATTGACTTCATTTCACCACCAAAAGTTACGGCTTCCAAAGGAGGTTCAGATGAACCTACAGCGCAGGTTAGATGAGGAGATCTTCTAGGCCACGTAGGTCAATCTTTACTTCTGCAGTTTCAGCTTTAGTTTCAGGGGTTTCCGGCTTCAAACTAGGGCAGACGGTTCTTGCAAACCGTTCATCGAATTGACTTCATTCCACCACCAAAAGTTGTGGCTTTGAGAGGAGGTTCAAATGAACCTACAATGCAGTTTAGATGAGGAGATCTTCTAGGCCACGTAGGTCAATCTTTACTTCTGCAATTGCAGCTTCAATTTCAGCAGTTTCCGGCTTCAAACTAGGGCAGTCGATATCTTGCAAGCCATTCATCGGATTGAATTCATTCCACCACAAAAATTTGCGGCTTTTAGAGGAGGTTCAAATGAACCTATAGTTCCAAAGAGGAGATCTTCTAGGCCACGCAAGTCAATCTTTGGATCTGCAGTTGCAGCTTCAGGTTCAACAGCTTCCGGCTTCAAATGTGTGAGAGAGAGACCCATTTCTGCGCAATAGAGAAGAGACTCATTTCTATGCAATAGAGAGAGAGAGAGATGTGATGAGAAGAGTGAGTGCAAATTAGGAAAAGTCCTCTTATATTTATACACAACGTTGGTGTTTGAAGAGATGCGACTGTTAGGCTTCTGAGCCTACATGAGTTGTAGGTCGGCTTGATAATAATTCCATAATCAAAATAAATTCATATCTCCATGAATACTTATCGGAATCAGATGATCTTTATATCATCCTACACCTCTCGACGAGAGGAATCTAATAAAAATATTATCAGCCATGAATAAAATTACCCACATGAAGTTTTTCCCTGGTTTCCAATTTTAACAAAATGGCTTCTGGATGAAGAAGTTATGGCTTTTTGAAGAAAAGTTGTTGAAGATGCCGACAAAGTGCGGGAATGTGCGGAAATGAATGATAATGTTATATTTAAAAAGAAATATGCCCCCTTTCCAAACTTAATATAATTAGTTTAAGACCTCTATTCTCATAAAGTAGCTTTGGACCAAGTGACCTAGATTAAAAGGTTAGTAATTTTTGGAAAAGAGGAAGGTTTTTTTTTTTTAGTCACTGAAGCTTTGGGGTGCGTACTTACTTGACAAAGCTATTTTTGCCTACAAAACAAAAAACACAAAACCCATCACAGACAGACAAAAAAAAACAAACCTTACGGCTTGGAGTTAGCTTTACCCAGAAACTAAATATTTTCCTCAATGTTTCTGATTTTCCGAAATCACACTAAGGCGCGGCGGAAAAGAGCATACGCATGAGAAAAATCCTTCCTTTCTATTTCTGATTTGCCCAGCTCGCACAGAGCCGCAGGGCAAAGAGCATACGCAAAAATGAAGGGTATAGATTTGGTAATAAGAAAAAAAAAAAGTGCTAAATAAACCGAAATAAACAAAGAGAAAATAACTAAAAACTGCAAATAAACACGTATACCTCTAGATCTTAAAAATGACATAGTTAGGGCTACCAGAAACCTTTTCGCGTGAAACGAAAGGGGTTCCTCACTAGAATAGATGCTCCTAACACAATAGAGCAGTCCTCTCAGCCCGAAAGTAGTCAGAAACAATAGATATAGGAAATAGCAGCCGGATGCAATCCTACCAGCTTTAGATTTGGATCACCAACGGATGTGGCCCTCAACTTGGCTCTAATACCATGTAGGAATTTACAAGGTAAGTTACTCAGACAGAACATCAAAGGACACCACCCACAAATAGATCACAGATCAATACACCAGTATTGTTGACATGGTTAAAACCCTCAAAGAGAGAAACAGTCCACGGCCTGAGCCGACGCGGCCAATTTAGGTAATTTATTAATAAAAGAATGAAAATTTACATAAGCTTTTCTCATGAACGGTTACCCTACAAATGACCCTCCATGCTCTTTAAATACAGATCATGGACCAATTTGGTGTTAAGCCACAGATCAAGTGTCAGTAATACCAAGGAGAGAATGAACTGTCGGATCACTACATATCGTGACCGTTGGAGTGTGTTACAAAAGTACATAGTAGAGAAACACACTTTACCTAACTCTACACTAGACCAAGTTATATGTAACTATTTCCTATGTGTCGGAGTATCCTAACAAATTGAAGATAATTTTGTTGGACAAATTATGTTTTGGATCTCTCTGTGACATATATTTTATAACTTTATAACTCAAACCTGCAACACTAAAATTCAGATCTTTAACACTATAAATTTGGACCTATGGCTTTCTTTGTAATTCAGACCTATGATTTAGCACCTAAGACTTGTGCATAAGACTGTGGAAAAAGACTTTAATTCGACCTATGTTGAGCTGAGGTTTGAGGAGACTGTGGCAGCTCTAAGTAGACCATAAACAATCATAAATGAACCTATGGAGCACAAAGAATGGACCTCGAACTATAGCTTCAGACCTGGCTTTGTTACATTTATTTGGAGCAACTTTTGTATCTTTTGTGAACTAGACTTAGAACATCTTTCTAGCAGAACTTGAGGCCATCATCTTCAGCCTCCTTTTAACATTAAAAGAGAAGTATTTTCAGCATCAATTGAAGCTACTAAGAATAATGGTTTAACATCATTTGAAGAAACTTTTCGATCAAAGGGTACTATTGAAGTAGTAATTTTGCATTGGAATTGGCTTCATAGAACTAAGTTAAGGTCATTTGAAAGTTGATTTTGGAGTTGAGTTGAGGACTCCTAGAGCAACCTTTCATGAGCAAACTTAAACACATCCATGGAGCATCACTGGAGCATTGCAGAAATTTTTGGAGCAAATTTGAAGCAGGTTGCCAGATCATCATTTTTGGTTCAACCTTCTATGGGATATCTTGAGCAGTCTTGATCAACACTTTGAAAGTAGTCTTGAAGCAAGTTGTGAAGGACCAAATTTTGATTTTACTTGAAGAAGCCTTGGAACAGGCTTGTTGAAGTTGAACTTGGAGAACCCTAGAAGTCATATTGAAAAATTATTGAAGTCTGACTTGAAGCCTTCTTAGAACATTATTGGAATACCCTTGAACACCCTCTTGGAGCATCTTATTGAAGACATCTAGAAGCATTTTTGGAGACCTTAATGCATTATTAAAGCTCTCATGCAGTGACCTCTTGGAGGCACCTTTTGTGGATGCTAAAGTTGTCATTGATGAACAAAGAGTTATTGGAGATTGATTGAGGGAATTATTGAAGAATTATCAAGGCTTGCTGCAGAAGATATTAGAAGCCTTGAAGAACCATTTGTACCTATATTGAAGAATTGAAGGAAAGGGTTGGTTCCCTAGAGGATTGTAGTCCTCAAGAAGACCAGGTTGGAGCCTGAACCAGTTGCAAGGCTTGGAGCCCTAGAGGATTGGAGTCCTCAAAAAGACCAAGTTGGTGCTTGGTGAAGTACAAATTGGACCTTGGTGGAATTGAATATTGGAGTCTTCATCTAGGCTTGGAGCCCTGAAGGAATCATAGATGTGATTATACAAATTGGAAATTGAATTGTTGCAATAGAGGATTGGAGTCTTCACCATTTGTTATTAATAAAATTATTTATTTCATTATTGTTGATTTTGTGTTTTTGTCTAAAGTGATATTAAATAGCATAAAAATAACAATTGTAAAAGAAATATTGATTCACCCCTCCACCCCTCTCAATATTTCCAATAGGATCCACCGAACTAAATTTTGAACTCCTCGATTTAATTAAATTGATAATCATTGGAGTCATTATAGGCTTGCAATCCATCATGCCATACTTTTTAAGCATCTTGATCACAAGCATTGACCAACATATATCTCTCTTGGCTTCTGCCATACCTCTAGTCCCAAATAATAGTGCATAATCCCAAGATCCTTCATATCGAATTATGTTGCTAACTGCTTCTTGCATTCCTGAATCCAATGCTCTACACCTATAACTAGTAGATCGTCCACATACAAGAGTATGATGATTGGTTCATCCTAGATCACCACCCTGATATATAGGTTAGGATATGCAGTACTCTTGGTAAAACCAAGTCTCAATAGATATGCATCCATCGTTGCATACCAGGCCCTAGGTGTTTGCTTTAAGCCATGTAGAGCTTTGTTCAATCTACAAACATGAGTCTCCCTCTAATTTATTTCAAATCCTTGAGGTCTCTCAATGTAAACATCCTCATCAATGGTACCATTCAAGAAAGTTGTCTTGAAATCCATTTGAGGGATGTTCCATCCCATAACAGTGGCTAACGAAACAAACGATCTTATTGTTGTATACCTAGTTGTGGGAGCAAAGGTTTCCTCATAATTAATTCCCTCCTTATGCGAGAAGTCTCTTCCTACAAATTTTGCTTTGTATTTGTCTATGCTCCCATCTGCAGTGTGCTTTATCTTGTAAATCCACTTTGAAGTGACTATAGATTTGTCACTTGGCCTAGGGACAATTTCCTATACGTCATTCTTCATTATGGACTGGTATTCTTCCTACATAGCATTCCACCATTCTTGATGTCTAGTTGCATATTCATAGGAGGAAGGTTTTGCTTCAATAAGCCTCGTCATGTATGCAACATACCCAAAATACCTCTTTGGTTTCTTACTTTCCCTGGATGTCCCTGATGCTTTATTTCATTCTACTTCTTGAAGAGTAATTTTTAGCCAAACAGGTCTCTTCCAATTTTCTAGAACAATTACTTGTTGTATAGGCTCACAAGGACCTTCAACATCTTCTTGAGTGGGTTGTGGTTCTTAAACATAATTATCCCTAGAGATATCCTCAATGGTAGGTATCTCTTCTTCGTCAGAGTCAACCGAAATATCCATTGATTTCTTGTAAGCTATGATCTCATCAAAGATGACATCCCTGCTTACTTCAATTCGACGATCCTCCTTGATATAGATTCTATATGCTTTTGATGAAGCATTGTATCCCACAAAGATATCCTTTAGACTAGTAGGATTTAACTTCTTCCTCTGGTCCTTGGGTATATGAATATACACAGGACCCCCAAATATCTGAAGAAGATCCACACTTGGCTTCTTTCCTGTAAATACTTCTTTCATAGTCATGTTGTTAATAATATTGTGAGGACTTCGATTTTGTAAGTAGATAGTTGTCATGCATGCCTCTCCCCATAGGAATTGAGGGATATCTTAATAATGTAGCATAGTCCTGACACATTCTTCAATAGTACGGTTTTTCCTTTCTACCACTCCATTTTGTTTAGGATTATAGGGAACAATGAGCTCCCTCTTGATTCCTACTTCCTTTCCAAAAGCTATTAACTCTTTGGAGGTGTATTCTCCACATTTGTCTAACCTTAAAATTTCTATCTTTCTCTCAATTAGGTTTTCCACTTCATTCTTGAACATCTGAAACTTTTCGAATACCTCATCCTTGTTCTTTAAAAGTTATAACCAAGTCTTCCTTGAGTAATCATCAATGAAGGTTACATAATATTGATGACCACTAAGAGATCTTACAACCATAGATCCACATGCATCCGAGTGTATGAGATCTAAAATTTCATTAGATTTGTATCACTACTTGCAAATGGTTTCTTTACATTCTTCCCTAGAGCACATCCCTTACATATCCCTTCATGATCTTCCATTATTTCAGGGATGCCATTGACCATTTGACGCAAAGATGGCAGAATCTTATAATGAAGGTGTCCATACCTTCTATGCCATAGTCTGGAAGGACTCACTTCTAAGTGAACTAGGGCTTGAGTTAGATGTGTAGAGTCTATACAATGTCCCCTCATGAATCCTAATCACACTTGATTCATTAATACTAGATCCCTTTGTTATAGACATATTTTGGCACATCAACCCCAAACTTATATGTCGATGTATTAGGGCTCATCAACCCCTAAAAGAGTTGTTTCATACCCTAAAGGAACATAGTCATCTGAATACATCATTCCCCAAAATTTCCATCTGAGAAACCATATATAAATTTCCTAAATTGAACCATATTGACTGCTCCACTGGCAAAGTGCGATGCATACTGAGTGGTACACTGCCAGGGTGTGATGCAAACTAATTAGGCCTTCTATAGGGTGTGATGGGCGAGGATGGACAAATGTCTGAGACTGTTTGCTAGGTGGTTGCTCATGAAATCTTATAGAAACTTCTCCTGTGCCACTTGCCTCTCTGAATTTTCCCAAGGATAAATAAGGGATCTAAGAGATCTCCAAATGGAACGAATTGTAACAAGTGGAATGACACTAATCAAACCCCATGGATGACTCACACCCTTGCACACATCTATAAATGGATCTCCAATTCAAGAGATCTAGAGGCTGGAATATTGTGAATTGCAAGGAAGTGATGATAGTTTGTAATTGAAGAAAGAGCATTGTATTCTTGGAGTGATATTGCTATTTCATGAGGTGAAGAAGGATTGAAGCTGGGAGGATAATGCTGGATCAGACAACTGGGTTGTAATTCTCCCTTCTATTAATAAATTTCTTCAAGTTTTCTTCCATATGATTGTGCAATTATGAATATTATCATTTGTTCATTATATATCTGATTTTGTAATGTTTATGTTGTAATAGATCACGATGCTTTCACGGTTCTTTGTTGTTGTACTTATACAGGTACTCTCCAAGCGTGTTAAGTATGGAAAGGAATTGTAGAATCTATCAAAGGGGAGAGAGATCAAGCAAGGGATTAAGCAGAAGTTCCAGGTTGGTTCCATTATCTTTCTCTTATCTGTTACACATAGAAGAAATCGTTGAATTGCTTTAAACTGTTGTTTCTAGGGTAGCTGCCAAACCTACAGGGCTAGCATTCTTTAGGAATACTAGTTTTCAAATAAACAAATTGATGAATCCACTGAGGAATGAACAGATGTTTGTTTTTTGTTATTGTTTTTTTTATAAACTATAGGCAGAATCTGAAGTCAGACAGGTAGTCTTCGAACTGCTCTTGCTCTGCAATTGCATAGTAGATGAATGTTGCTTCAGTCAATCTCTGGTTTAGCTTATGAATTCAACATTTGACTTACAAGCACATATAGATGCCCTTTTGGTAGCTCAGTAACCTCTCAAGACATTCCACTATACTTTTCTCTTTATTGTTCATCAAAACCTAACCTAACTCATTGAAAACAGCGGCACATCTGAGACAAAACCCATTTCAATTGCGCTCCCTCAACCATCGCACTATCTTCCACTATAACCCAGTATGCATTGCACCTCCCAAGTGTAGTAAGTGCGATGCATCTTTGTTTCTGTGAAGCCCAAGTGCGATCACTGACTGAACTCTTTTTCCATTCTAGAAATTGAGGGTTTTTGACCTTGTTTTCAGTTTTGTTTGGTTGTTTCGCTGCAAATGAACAATGTCTCTTTACTGAAACTTACTTGCATCACTTAGATCAGCCTCAATTAAATTAGGATTGGTTAATGTTTTTTGTGTATTTGTTCATCATTTACAATCCTTTTTCAAAAAGTTGTTTAAATCGATTTGTCGCATTGATACAAAAAGTGTCGTAATTGTCGTTTTGTGTCGAAAAGAAAAATGTCACGAATTCTTCCTTCCCTTGATAATCAGTTGAACTTTTCTTCATGAATTTTGTTTCATTTGTTTATATTCGAAGTTTTGAAAGAATTTTTATTCAAAATTGAAAAGTGTCGTTGAGTCTTCCTTTCTCTTTTGAAAAAGAAATTGTCGAAAATGTCACTTTGAGTGAAGTATTTTAGATCTTTGTTGTATTTAGTTTTCCTTTTTGGCATTTTTCACATTAAGGAGAAGAAAAACAAATACATGCATTTGCATTTAGAATTTTTTAAAGTTTTGTGCGAAAAGATGATTTAGGGGAATGCGCTAGTGTGTGCTCTTTGCTCTTTGCTTAAAAGCACTGTTATTTTCTTTCCTTAGTAGCTAGGATTTTCATTGCTCAAAATAAACAAAGATTGTTTATCATTGTAGATTGCATATTAGGAATTTAAAATCATCATCACGCGGTGAACCATTGAAAGGCAAACTCTAAACAAGATCAACTTTAAAATAAATTTCAATGAACCTAACAACGCTTTGGAACTTAATGTAAAATATCTAGAGGTCTAGGCTAGAGATGTGTTCTGGCATTGTTAAAACTAGTGGCTATCGTTTTCATTGAAGGTTGGGTGATTCCTCCTCTTTAATACAACAAGTGCTAGCACGAACTTGTGCTCCCCGTACCATCATGTATATATTGGGAGACCACAATAGGCTTATATCCTTTATCCATAGCAAGCCAAGTCTGTCGCCTTATTGATTGCAATGCACTGAACACAACATTCAGGAAGATTGACTGCCGTACATAAGTCCTTGGTAATTTCTCTTTAATTTATCACCAAGGTGTATATTGTAGTTTTGCGATTGGTTTGGTAATCCCTCTATCTAGATTTTCTAGAGTAGTCACTTTCATTCCTTTTCGACTCTTTAAAAGAAAAGGTCCATCTGAGCACTTGTCCTTTCAAGCTCATTAAAAATCGAAAGAGACTAGAATCATCTTTAGCTTTTTCTCGACTCTTAAAAATTGAAAAAGAAAAGTTGTGTCCAAGCATCATTAAAATTAATTGAATTCGGAATAACATCATTTTTCCCTTAATTTTGAGTTGATCAAGTAATCCGCAATCGTGGAAGAAAGTCAATCAAAACCCCGTCGTTCGTGGAGACTAGCGAGTCAACCGTCTTTGACTCCGAAAGCGAAGCCAATCTAGACAAAGCAGTCTCGTTTAACTTAGTCCAATTCATCTGGTTTATTTAAAACTTTTGTTTCAGCATCGTTAGGCTCCAGTTACTCCGATTATTTCTGGTACATCTGCCTTAAGAGAAGAAGTTCCGCAGTTACAAGAGGACATTAGCACTGATCCTACTATAACGGTAGACACTTCTGTACCTGAAACAACTCCATCTAGAGTTGATCCAGAACCCATCTCAGTTCAAACTGAGACTACATTTGAACCAGTAGTTGTTCAAGAACTACCCTTTGAGACTGAAGTTCATTTACCTCAGCATTTGGACGTTGAGTTTCAGTATTCAGAAGGTGTCACTCCTCCAGTATCTGTCACTGTAGAAGCTATACCTTCTTCGGCTCCAGAAATCTTTTACAGATCTAACGGTCCATCTCTTCCACCTAGTGTGATTGCTATAGAGGAGATAGTAGAGGATCCCCCATCTAGTACCCCGTTACATTTTGTGACTGGGATTCATTTATGTCCTTCTACTCCTGATTTTGGTTCTTTTAATCCACTTTCATAGCAAGTTCCTGTCGAATCGCTTGGAGAGCTTTTGGATAGACTAAAAATGTTTAAGCAACCATCAACATCTAGGAATGTGTCATCTGATGCAGCTACCACAGAACCTCCTGCTGTTATTCCTACAATGTTTGTCGGTATACCATTTGTTCCAGCTGGTTATCAATCACTAGCTGGAGTCCACTCAAGGGCTGCTTCGGCACCATGGTCTACTCATATTTATTCATCCGAAGTTCCATCTGGTATTTCTTATGTAGAAACTCAAAAAATTGATCCTGCATGCCAGTATCAATTTGGGCAAACTAATCTTCAAAGACCGATATATCCTTTAAATACTGGACTATCGCCATATGGAGGGTAGTATGCCTTTTCACTGTTTCCTCCTGGGGAACAACCATATGAGAGTTTCCAACAAAATTCAAGTCAAACTGGAATTACAACTAGTGGTTGGATACCAATACTGCCAGAACAACCAAGGGTTGTATATCCAACGCAACCGATCCAACCTGTGTCGAACATTCCCATTACACCTGCTATTACGACTGTGTCACAAGCATAAGCACAGCCTGTTGTGTCTCAACCTCAACCTGCTCCTCCTTCCTCGCAACCTCAAGTTTCGAGGCAGAAGGCTCAAGTCTCTCAGGGTGTGATACAACAGCCACTTGTCTCTACGGCTCAACTGCAACCTCAGGTTAATGCTTCCTTATCTGGAATGACTTAGGCACAAACGGGTATTGTCAATCTGCAACTTGGTCAATCCTACGATATTGGGAAATAGCAAATGGTCCAACAACCTTGGCAGGCACAATACCAACAACTGCAATTCCAGCAAACCCAACCTCAGTTTGGACTTGGTTTACAATCTCATACTGGATTTGGTCAATATCAAACCTATCGGGGACCTGAGCAACAGGGCTTTGTAGGTTATGGACAGTCGCATACTCAAAACGGTTATCGACAACCACACTATACTAGTTATGTCCAACAGCCTTATCAAAGTTACCAACATCAGATACATTATGCTGGTATGCAAAGACCTACTGCTTAGGCGATTCCATCTTATCCTGGATATGCTCCACCTAACCTAAATCAGCAATTGTCTTTTGTAGCAACTCTAGAATTACCATATTTCAACCGGCTGACGAATGATCCAATTGCATGCGCCCCTTGGTGGCCAGCGATTCCTCATAGACTTCCCTCTAATATTCCTAAGTTCAATGGAAATCTAGGTGAAGATCCATCGAACCACGTATTGACTTTTCATTTGTGGTGCTCATCTAACACCCTGAATGATGATTTGACTACACTTCGCCTTTTTCAGAGAACGCTCACTGGTCCAGCAGTGAAATGGTATATTTAATTGCCTAGAGTTTCGTTTGATAACTTCACCATCCTTGCCACTACTTTTCTAACCCACTTTCAGTTACCCATTAGGTACAAATCTGGAACAGAACTCCTCACCAATTTTAAACAGACCACGTCCACTCACATATATGATCATATTCATGAGTGGTGGCGTCGTCGTCGAATGGTAAAGACGTATGTTCCTGATTAGCTGTTAGCTGAGTGGTTTATTAAGTCCTTATTGCCACCTATCACTGAGGACGTGGTGAAAGGAGGAGTTGTCACTGAGAAGCAAGTCATTACTCGTGCCCAATATTTAGATTTGATCTATACTCAGTCTGGCACACTCTACGACAAAATTACTGATGCTCTTAGACCATCTTTTTCCGTTCCACCTCCTCCTAAATTGAATAGGGACTCTCATGTCGATGACAGTGTGATCGGTGCCTCAAGCACGCAAACTGCAAGAGGTCCATCTGGCCAAGCTCTTGCTATTTCTAGTCAAAATGCAAATGACAAACCTCTTGCCTCGGAGATTAATGTTGTGTTATCTAACAAAGGCAAAAATCCAAAGCAACCAGGGGCAAGAAGAAAGGGAAATATAACAAGAAGAAACAGGAGAATTCCACCCATGAAAAATCTGAAAACCCTACTACGGTAAAGAAACCTCCTCATTATCCATGTTTGATTTGTAACAAGGAGCATTTTATGAGAGATTGTCCACATCAATCTGAGGTTTCAAAACTTTTCAAGGCTTCGAATACCTCACTGGTGTTGACTGATCCGTTTCCAAACCCAGAAACTAGTCTGGTTGCTATCGATAATGCTTCCACATCCCAAGTGCTTATGCTATCCATCGCAAACAAGAAAAATGATGTTTTGATATCGACAAGGAATAAATATTATGGGAATCCATCATCATCGAACAACCAGGATACAGATCAACCTAGTGGTTCGACAACAACTTCGCCAGAAGTTGTTCCACCCATTATTCCTGAATTAACTATAAAGCAACCAAAGGGAGTCGTACATAAATCGACATTTAATCCTCATGCTCGAGCTGCTCAAAATTATAATATAGTGGAGGATCTGGCTCAATGGTCATCCGCTATGTCGACACTTGAGGTATTGCAAAATTACCTCTCCCAAAAGCAGCTTTGTTATCAGCAATAAGTGGGATCGATCCAACGGATTCCAATCTTGTGGCCTTTAATCATAAAGGATATACACCTCAGTCACCGGCCCAACTCGCTTTCCTTATACAGGTAAAAGCCCTCAATAAAAATGTTCATCGAACCATCATTGATGAAAGGGCGTCTACTTGTATTATGTCGATGAGTTGCTGGAAGACTCTTGGTTCACCACCCTTGTCACAATAACCAACAACATTAAAAGCATTTGATGGAAGAACGTACACTCCATATGGGATTTTAAGTAGCTTGCAAGTTGAACTGGGGTGCAAGATGGTAGAGATTGAAGTCGACGTCATTGATGGAAACCTTGATTACAATATTTTACTAGGAAGGCCCCAAATTTATGATATGGCTGCCGTTGTGTCTACATATTTTAGAAAGATTGCATTTCCTTTCCAAGGTGGAATCACAATCGTTGACTAACTAGCCTTTTTTGCTAACAGTTCACAAGCTACTGGAAGCATTCCATTGATCCATGGAGGTTCACAATCGCTTCAAAATGTTGGAGTAGGTCTCCTAAAAGACCCTTCCTTAATGGGTACTTTTTCCCTCCTGCCTCCATCTGGTTTTGCACAAGTGGCCACAGTGGGAACCTGTCAAATGATCTCTTCTACATCATCTAAGTTTAAGAAGAGTTTCGACTATTTTTATAGTGAGGATCATTGCGAGGCGTTGCCACCAAGCCCCATTGAGTCTTTGTAGCAATCAATTTTCTGGGCTTGGGCGGCAAACCCAAAACAGCACTCGACGAGTGTTTGGGTAGATAGGTCTTTAGAATATGGTACCTCTTCTGATCCTTGGTCTCGTATACATTCTACAAACGAAGGAATCATCCAATCAATGATGATAGGGGAGACGTCGAGGGAAGATTACCACTATCGTTCCAACCTTCGAGATGACGATGAAGATTATTCAAACAACCTCAATCATCTTTAAATTTTTTATTTTTTATTAAATTCTGTAAATACAGTAGATTTCGAGCGAAATCTGTCCAACATTGAAGAAACTATCACCATTAATATTTCGACCAAACCTAATGTTGTATAGAATATTCACGTTGAAAAATCTTGTTCTCCATCAGAACTAGAAATTTACTGCACCCTTTTTCGCGAATCCAGAGATGGCTTTGCATGGTCATATGAAGAAATGCCATGCATTGACTCGAGAATTATTGAACATGAAATCAAGATGTATCCAAATGTCAAACCAGTACGACAACGGCTTCGACCTGTTTATCCAAAGAAAGTTGTTGCCATTAAAGCAGAGGTTCAAAAACTTTTGCATGTTGGCTTCATTTACCCTATTCCTCTCACTGATTGGGTATCAAATATTGTTCCTGTGATGAAGAAACAAGGAACGATTAGAGTGTGCGTTGATTATAGGGATGTAAACCAAGCATGTCTGAAAGACAACTATCCTACACCCTTTATCGACCAGATTATTGATGAATGTGCCGGATGCGCAATCTTTTCATTATGTTAGCCTCCTGTTGCAGCAGGTTACTCATTTTTCATGATTGACATTTTTACAGGCCAAATATGTCATACTTTGCATGCTGCAATGCTCCATATTTGCTAAACAGTCTCCAAGCGAAGAAGGCTACTTAGAGTTCATTTAATCGCCTTCCAAATTTTGAGAACTTATTCCGGTATCGCCAAGTTTCAGTTAAAGGGAGGTCCAAACAGCTTAATCTTGATCTCCCTAGGTTTAAATTTCCTGTTTTAGAATATAGAGAATGTGAATCTGTCCAAACAGCTTAATCTTGGCAGATTCTTAGATAGGTAGAGAATCAAAGGAGCCCAACAGCTTAATCTGGGCCCTCGGACGAAATAAGGGTAGTCTGTAAATAGGAAGGCATGAAAAAGAAAAATCAAAATGATGGGTCTGCAAGTCTAAGTGCACCCAAATCAAAAGAAGAAAAAATGTTAGGTAAGTAGGTTGGGTAGGTAGTTTTGAGGTTGCTGAATCTTAATTGTTGATCAGTTCCACATTTCCAGGTATCATCTTTACTCAGGACACAATTAGCAGGCAGTTCCATGCAAGAAACTCAAAAACAGGTATAACTAACTCCCTTTCTCCATCTTCCCCCCAATCATTAACTAACTTCCCCAAAAATAGGTCAAGATCTGCTTGATACCTCTTAAGTTCCATCATTTTCATAGCATTTGCTTGGGTGAAGATCTGCTTTACTCAAAGTTGTTCCATACTCTCTCTGGAAAAGGTTCTATCCCCTTGTAACAGCCTAAGTTCTCCCTAACTTAGCGCTTTCTTACCTTCTCCATATTAACCACTGACATTATTATTTAGCTCCCTATATTTTCCCATCCCCTTGCTAAAATTATGTAAATCATCCCCTATGTAAATATCCCTCCCCCTGGTTGAAAAATAACCATAAGTACCCCCGGGAATTGCTCAGTTTACTTGAAACTTAGAAAGAACCCTCATACTGCCCCTTCAAATCATCTTCCAAATACAATGGACTCCTTCCAAAGTATAAAATCCATTTTCAGGTTATCGGACTACTTCCGAAACCTCAAATGCCTTTCACACCCACTTACTTCTTCCGACCGCAACAAACCCCTTGTCGACTTCCTTAACGCTCCGCAGACCATAGAAAGCCAGATCGCATCGCAAGATCGCAATATCCTCTCCATGCAAGTTATGACCCATCCGTCGTCACCCAAGGCGATATCGCGATATCGGCGATCGGCAGTCGCAAGCGCCAAATGTCCAAACTAAAACACCTTCCCATTCCCCGCCGATGCGATATTGCGATCGCGTCGGAGAAGTTCATCGCATCGCCTCCAAGTATCAGCACCTCGCCATGTCACTTCTATACCAGGGACCCACCGCAAACTGACGTCATCCGCCGTACGGCTGACATCATGCTGACGTCAGCAACCAGAAAGCCGAAAATTCGCGTAGGAAAAGAAATCACACTTCGGAGCTCCAGAACAAGAAACAGAGGCAGTTTTCGATGCGCGATTAGTGCGAATCGCGCATCACTACAGGAAATAGGCCGTTTCAGGGAATCTTTGGGGAATCTTTTGATTCCTTGGCCCGTTGTGCGCCGAAAAGGCCCGAAAATCTCCCGATCGTGCCAAATTGATCTGGTTTAAAGACAGCAGAGGACCAATGACAGAGTTTAAAGTGTATCAGATCAAATCATCAGGTAGCAAGCGTGTCAAAGAGTATCAGTAGGCGGCGGAAGCCATCAATGTAGTAGCAAAGAGTATCAGTGAAAATCTAAGCGGCGGCCCGAAGCAAGAGAACATTTAATACCTTCCAGCAGAGTCAAAGAAAGAGGGCAAGGCCACTCAAAGCCCTCAAATCATAATCATTGCACATTTAACTCGCACCAGAGCAGAACTACAGATCCCAAAGCACAATCATCCCAGCAGCACCGCATCAAGCCTTCAAGGGCCACATTGTAGTCTTTTCTGATTCAGCTGCCTCTAGCACAGCCAAAAGGACTTACCTGCATTTAATTCCAGCAACACTTAGATTTTTGAAAAGCTTTTCTAGCAGACCTGTTTAGGTCAATTGTAATGAATGACTTTATGATATTTTGCTTATATATACCACCCTGAACAATGTAGTGAAGGGTTGGTTGGTTGGTAGGTTGGTTAGTTAGTGAGTCGAAGACATTGCTTAACTTTCTTCCCAGCATTTTCTCCAAGCAGAGACCCGCACTGTAACTGTCATACTTTCTATAATCAAAGATTGCTGAAATCGTGGATTTCGAAACTGCTTGATGTGTTCAATTGGCCAAGGAATGATTACGGAATTCCTGTGCTGCTACATGATTCAATAAGTGTTTCTCTCCTCTGTTAATTTTCATGTTTTTACCACCGTTCCGCCTTCTAAATTGCAGGAAAAAAGAATAGCTTAATATTTGCTTCACTACACCTTAAGTTCAATTTCTGCATTTTTCTATGTTTTCATCAGAAATAGCTATGAGAATGTATACTTAAATGATCTTGTTTACGCTGTTTCTTTCACATATGAATGAGAATTTAGGAATTCTTAACTGCTCCTAGATCACCATTCGTCCATTTCTCCTCTTTTTTAGCATGATGAAATGATTCTCCTTTGCCTTTCATCCCTGATTTTCATTCCATCCTTTCAGTAGATTGATAATTATATCCTGTGTGGCTATCCCGCTCCATAATCCCCTTGTGACCAAGAAAACGCACTAGCAAGCCTTAATCCATGACTCCATGCCCAATGGTTTGAAACTTATCACACCTTACCTTGCCTCTTTGCTTGAGATCCCTACCTTCCATCCAAACACAAACAAAAACCCCTGAGCCAAAAGCTAGCCTAAGATCATCAATAAAGTTGAATCATTAAAGAGAGAGCCCTCTCTGATTGCAGGTGGACTAAAACCTGCAATCCAAAGATTGGTTTGTGGTTACCTCGGCCGTATCCCTATAAGGAGCCTAGGGACAACCTGAGTGATAACATACTGGCGACTCCACTGGGGAACTCCTCAGATAAATTCATTAAACCAGTCTGCAGCCCTACAGAGGAAGAAACCGACCTGTGAAGGTCTCGGTCGACCTGTGTTGTTGCAATTTTTAGAAAAATTCCCAAAAAATATATTAGAAGTTGGCTCCTAAGAAACAAACGCGTAATACACGATCAAATCTTGATCCAAATAGCCCACCTATTGTTGAAAATCCGAATTTAATTCCTAAGATCATTAGAAAACAAAAGCAAAAAGAATACCAAACTACTGCTAGTCCTGAAACTGTTCAGCCAATCAGTGTACCAACCCCTGTCAAAGTTTTATTCCGGTCAACCCCAAGTTCCCCTGGCTCATCACCCCCTTCTCCAAGCAGCTCCTCTACACCTCTATCTCATATTCCTACTACCACTACTACTCAGGGAAAATTTTAAGAACCCCCCCTAAATTTATAAGTATAATAAATGGGCGAATCTCCGTGGTATATAGGAAAAATGGAAGGCGATTTTATCAATAATATAATATGTATATATAATGTTTTGGCGAATCTCTCACCAGGCATGGGCGAAATATTTTACTCAACTCAATTGTAAAATCTTTGTAAGATATTGGTAACCATGGGTGATCATAAACCTGGAGCACTTAAAAATTACTATTATCAATTTATAAAAATTAATAAAATTAATAGTTGATTTATTTTTAGTTTTTTTTATTTTAACCAAGCCTAAAATGTTTAACATACATTAAAATTTAAACATCCATTTTTTACTCTTATCCACCAAGCCTCCGAGAGGGATCAAATATTTTTTCACTCTATGCTAGTTTGCATATCATGATATTTGATACCTCTCGGGGGTTAGTAGATCCACAGTAACAATGGATCTATGTTGGTTTAATTCCCCCATTTAAATAGGCTACAATGCAGGTGAATACCATGGGTCAATACCATGTGCCATTTTGGTGAATACCATGGGTCAATACCATGTGCCATTTTTATTTTTATTAATACTAATATTAGGGTTAATAATGTTTTTTTTAAATGGTATTAATAACAATATAGTCCATGGTATTTGTCCCATAGTATTTTGCCCATAGGTTTCACCTAAATATAACACATTTTTTGAGTGTTCGTAAATATAAGGTGACTTATGGAGTAAATATGAAAAAATGTTTTATTTGTTTACCATACCTCTCGTTTATTTATATTTTTATTAATTTACCATACCTCTTTTACAAATATGGTATTTTCCCCATGGGATTCACTTAAATAAAACCTTTTTCTTATGCTTTCATAAATAGAACGAGGGTTATGGAATAAATATAAAAAGAGGTTTTATTTATTTACCATACGTCTAGTTTAAGTATAAAAAGATGTTTTATTTATTTACCATACCTCCACTTACTTATATTTTTATTTGTTTACACCCTTGCATGTATATAAGGTGACTTTTGGAGTAACTATAAAAAATGTTTTATTTATTTACCATACTTCTCATTTATTTATATTTTTATTAATTTACCATACATCTTGTATAAATATGGTATTTGGCCCATGTGAATTACTTAAATAAAACCTATTCTTGAAAATGGGCGAATGGATTCACTTAAATAAAAC
>APFE031302120.1:0-12033 GCA_000404065.3 Pinus taeda
ATCGTTCAGATTCTCGCGACTCTATTTTGGGGACCAGCTCGCGGGTAGAAATTGACTGCACAAAGTGGCTGGACGACCAGCTTCCTAAGTCGGTGATATACGTTTAGTTTGGCAGTTTAATCACCGTGTCGGCAAGGCAGGTAGAGGAAATAGCAATGGGTTTGAAGGAGAGCGGTTACTGTTTTATGTGGGTGCTCCGACATCCCGGCCCGGAGGCCACCGAAGTCTCAGCCATGCTGCCGGACGGCTTTCTGAAGGAAACAAAAGAGCGAGGACTGATTGTTCCATGGTGCTCACAGCTGAAAGTGTTGTCTCATCCCTCCATCGGCGGGTTTTTGAGCCACTGCGGGTGGAACTCCATTTTAGAGAGCATCTCCTCCGGCATTCCCCTGCTGGGGTTCCCTCTGGGGAATGACCAATACACCAACTGCAAATTCTTAGCCGATAAATGGAAGATTGGACTGAGATTGAAGAGCAACTGTAATGATGAAAAGGTTATAATTGGGAGGGAAGAAATAGCAGAGAAAGTGAGGAGATTGATGGAAGGGGAGGAGATAAGGAGGGCGGCAGAGAGACTGAGAGATGTTGCACAGGTGGAGGTAAAGAAAGGAGGAACTTCCAACAAAAATCTGGAAATTGTTGCAAATGGGTTGAAGACTAAACTCAGGTGACCAATAGTGCTTTGACTTGTCAGATCTGAATATTATTTTTCTAATTTCGATCTCTGGGCAAATTTGCAAGACATCTTGACTGTTAATCGTATTACTTTTTTATTATTTGTGTTTGGTTCAACGAGTAATCACAGTATTTCTTTATAATCTGGTTTCGTCGAATTTTGCTGCAACTGTTTCAGGTTTCATGGTCGAGGCCGTCAGAAATGACTCGCTCTTTGTTTCCAATACATAATTAACGTGGATATATGGATCGATTTACCAAATGTTTCATGGTTGAGGCAGTCAGAAATGACTCGATTTACCAAATGTTTGAAGTAAGAAAATTCATTTATGGTTATTCTACCATAAAGAAATATTATTCTTTGAAGTAAGGAATATTATTGTTAATCACCCTACATCATATTGAGATATTTATGAAATTAATTAATTGTAAAATATATATTTGATTTTTTTTATATTATTTTTTAGTCATTTTACATTAATATATTTATTTTGAAATAATAATTATTAGGTGGAGAGAAGATTTAATATTCATACCATATTTATAATAATATTTATGACAGAGGTTTAACATTTATTTTAATATATTTTTGTTTTTTGTTTTTCAATTTAATTTTAAAAAAGTCATGTTATCAAGTTTTATTAAAATATTTTTACTTAGTTTTTGGGGTAAACAAAATTGTTCACTGGTTGTTGTTACTAGTTGATTTTAGAATAAGTTTCCAAAATTTTAATTTAATTGTCAATAATTATTAGATATATGGTAATAGTCAAACTTTCACTAAATATTCTAGAATAGTTTTAGTATTAATCACAAATAAAAAATTGAGATATATGTCAAAACCACTTATGTCTTTTCTTCCCTTTAAATTAAGTTGGTTAATTAAAAATACGTCACATGAATAAGTGTAGTATGAAATGGCTATGGTTTGTTGGACATCTAGTATTGATAATCCATATAAGTTAATAATTTCCACAGTAAAGTGGAGGTGAATATTCATGATTAAGAATCTTTTTATATGTTTTTAAAAATGTAAATATATTTACTTTATATATTAGTTCTTTTTATAATCAATAATAACAATAATAGTAATTTAAAATAAAGTTATAATTTAGTTAAATCTTAGCACTGTGAGGTATCTTGTAGCAGTTATTTAGATACTTATATTTATTTAATTTATATGGCTTTCTTAGTTGTATGGTTTTTCTTAAAGTTATATATATTTTAAAATATATTAAAATTTTTATAACAATAAAATAATTTAAAATAAAATTATAATTTAGTTGAATTTTCTGATTTTTTAATTTTGGCAATATAAGATGTGTTATGAGGTGAATGACTTGGTTCCTACTATGGATTGATGCCTATTGGCATTTCTAAAGTCTTAACAATATGAGATGTATAATAATGTAAATGTGTGATGCATCTCTTTTATGGTTTTTTTGGTTAATTTTATCTATAAAATTCAATAACAATTTGTATGAATTCCAAATTTGATCTATGGATTTTACCCATTCTAAGAGTCCTAAATTGTAAATCCATTTATATAGTTAAAAATATATTTTAGGTAACAAAAAAGTTTTCATTTTGTCAAAAATAAAAAATCACCAAATTTTAAATAAAAAAATATAATTAATACTGAAGAAAAAAAAATATATATATATTATATATATTAATATACATATATATACTTTTGTTAAAAATACTATCCAATAATATTTCATTTTAATTATATATGTTACTCCTAGCTCCACAATTCTTGAAACCTCCTCTTGCCTTTGCTTCCACTACATTTTGTGTAGCTCAATGCCCTGTCTTTGCTTGGCGCGGTCATTTTTGTGCCTCTAGCTCTGCCTCCCTCGGCCCCCCTCAAAAGCTTCGCCTAATTTGCATTTCGTAGAAGCTCACAACAATGCCCCAGGAAAAGAAGAAGCAGGCCCCTAGTGTCTGCCTCAGAAAGACCAAAGAGATTCGAGAGCTAGAAATACTAGCACATAGACTCAATTAAAGAGTTCAACACATGAAGGACCACCTGATGATTTGTAAATTCTTTGGCATTTAATCAACAGAGAAAGCCCTCATCAGTTGGATAAATGTCAAGTGGAAACCAGAGGCACATTGTGACTTCCATTTGGGATCAAAAGGTGAAGAAACTCAATGTAAGAATTCAACACATGAAGGACCACGTGATGATTTGTAAATTTGTTGGCATTTGATAAACAAAGAAAGCCCTCATCAGTTTTATAAATGCCAAGTGGAAACCAAAGGCACATTGTGACTTCCATTTGGTGTCAAAAGGCTTCTTCACCTTGGTCTTATGCAATGGAGGAATAGAGGTTGTGGATAACAAGGGCCATGGATTAGAGAGGTCACAAAGGATGAGGATAAAAGAAAGGATCAGTTCATGATATAGGAGAGTCAAGGTCAACCATGAATTTTCCCAACTCATAGGGATCAACGTTCTAAAACTTCCATATTACACAATGATTTACTCTCAAAAACCACAACTAGGGAAAAACCATCCATCAATAGACCTATTATAACCTTATGACGTAAAAGAAACTAAGTCTACCAACATCTTGGCTTGACCAAGTGAGCCCTCCACTTAACTCATACACATTAAAATGGAGAACCCTTAAGCCTTTCAAAAACTTCATTGCATGTAATCCATTAATACCATGTATACCAAAACAATGTGCCAAAAAATATCAATGTGAATTTAACAACTTTTTAACCTAGTCAAATTTACCGTAACACACCATTATATTAAACCATATTACTTCTTTGTACTTGTGCAATTAGAAAAATAAAAAAATAAACAATGCCCTAGTTTCTTCCAAAAATAATATAAGATGTACTCATACTAACAATATCGAAAGATGTCAAACGAATAAGCTTACTTTGTATTGATGTCCATGCAAACCAAAGTCCTTTATCACAAAATTGACACCTTGTTAACAAGGGCAGTTCTTATTTGTGCGACTATAGCATTATAAATGCTCTCTTAACAGAGTCTAAGGACAGTCTTAACAGATTCCGATTGCATAGTGATGGAGATATGCATGATGCCATCGTTGTTTGTATATTGATGCCCATCGAAACGAGCGGCATATGATACATGGCATGTCGTGTATCATATACTATCCATTCCCCATACATTGCCACCAAATTTTGAATTGTATAATGGTGCTCCAGATTGGAATTTTGAATCCCAGAACCCGCGCTGCCATATTTTGTTAAACTTGAATCTCAGAACCCGTGGTGCCATAGTTTCTTTGCTCAGCATGAGATTCCGGACGAGTTTGGTGCTAATGGCGATTGCGGTGGTTCTGGCTATCGTTGCCTCTGCTGCTAAGAAAACTCATTTTAGCGTTGCCATTGGGATATTGGGATTCTAGGTTGCCATTTTAGCGTTGCCAGGATCTGATCCTCATCTTCCATGGCTTCTCTTCCGGTCATCCACCACCACAACCATGTGAATCTCATGTGCGCTCTGCAACCCAACACCACTGGCACCTATATATATATATTACACCATTCTCTTTGCTCTTCCACACTCAGACCAAGAATCATACATACATACATATATAGGTGCTTTGTGTTGTTGCTTCTTCCATTCCTAATCCAACGAGTATTCCGATCTTTGTTAGTTCTCTCGGCGAGGTGGGTATCTGAACAATGGCCAAGCTATCCGCTTTCTGTGGCTTGATCACCCTTTTTGCCTTGTTGGGTGTTTCCAATGCCCATGCTGGCCATAACTTTTATATTACGGGCAAGGTTTACTGTGATAACTGTGCTGCTGGATTCCCCACCAGGATTTCACCTGCCATCTCTGGTAAGCCAGCAACCACCCATTTTGGATAGTTTTTCAATTGTTTTGCAGTTTTTGTAGATTGTTTTCATTTGGGCCACTGCATTTTCTTGTTGAAAAGATATGAAATAATAGATCTGGTGCTGAAGAATAGATCTGGTTTTAAGATTCTCCATGTGGAATGCTATTTGTACTTTTCTGAATAGATCTATTCTTCCCTTTTGCTATTGTGTTCACATTACTTTCATTTTCTACACCCTTTGTTTTTAAGAGAAACGTGGGTTTCTGTCTGAAGCATAGAATGCACAGGGAACCCCTATGTTTGTTTCTGATATTTTGAGTATGAGTGTTGTGCAGGTGCCACTGTAGGTGTTGAGTGCAAGGATCGTGCTGGTAAGAGATTGTTCTATAATGAACAACACACCGACAATGATGGGCTTTTCAATATCGCTGTTCTGGGTGAGCACGAGCACAAAGCCTGTGAGGCATTTACAGTGAGCAGCCCAACCTCACGCAACCTTAAAACTGATAGCAGCCGCGGTCCAGTTTACCTAACCCACAACAATGGGATCAATTCGGACGAAAGAAAGACTGGGCCTTTTGCCTTCAGGATTATTGAGTTGGCTTTTATTACTGAAAGTTTCTTGCTAACCACAAATAGAATGGGGGCCTGTGGAAGGCGCATGGTAGTGAATTTGGAGATTCTGGAAGCCAAAAATGTCATAGTTAAGCTTTTCGGGGGCAGATACAGTCGGTTTGTTTGATATTATCTGACCAGTGGCAATGGCGACGGGGATAATAATATTGCAGTGAATTCCAGGGAAGTGATGGCAAAGGCAGGCCCTGAATGGAAACAGACTTTTCGCTTGGAGTGCGCAGGGAGTATTGGAGATTGTAATGTTATCTGCGAATTGCAAAAGCAGTTTGTTAGGTTTGAGTTGAGGGAGAGAAGTAGCAAAATTAGAGTATTGGGAAATATGTTTAGAGCGTCCAAATTGGTGGGATGGGTTGAAATAGCATGGAAAGATTTGTTGGCTTCTCCCACATTATCAATCAACGATTGGTTTCCCTTTATACCCTTTAATACTATTATCAGTGGAGGTTCCCAGCCACCACCCAGTTTTCACGTTGCAATCTCCATCAAGCCTCTCATTTTGGTTGATTCGGTTTCACAGCCTCCTAAAGAATACCGGACAGAGATGGAAATATAGGATCCACAAGTCAATGAAATCAGGCGAAATAGGTGCATTAGGCGTGTAGAACGGAGTAACTGTCGATGTGGCGCAAAGGTATGCTGCGCAGGTATCCATGGAGAGGGTCTTTTATCTTTCGTATGATGAGCAGCAACAACAATGATGAATTCGAGTTGGAAATGCATCATGGTCCAGAATGCAGAGACTAATAACTATCTATGAAATTCGATTACGTATCATTTTTGTGGGGAATATTATACACAATAAAGAATATAGTTTTTATCGAGCCATTTCAATGGTCGATTTATATATATTTCTATTTTAATGTTGAATAGATATATAATTTATAAATATAAATATTTGTATATATTTGATTAAATAACGAAGTAAAAGGACATTAACTTTTTTATTTCATTATGATTTATAACTACTTCATATATCAAGAATACATAATAATCTTTAAAACACTCGCCAACATCAAACTATTTATAAACTATAAACAAATAAGTTTACATATTTTGTTCATTTTAAAAATATAAACAATCACGTAATTTTTTTTCAAAACATGAATAAAAAGTTTACATATTTTGTTCATTTTAAAAATATAAACAATGACATAATTATTTTAGAAAAACATAAATAAAAAAGCCATATAGCTAGCTTTGCATAATACGGGAAAAAGTTTCTTGGATGTGTGGTAATGTTATCACTATATGTCATTTTTTTTTGTAAGTTTGATGATAGAGTTTGTAGCCATATTGGAAACACTTTCCACAAATTTTAATATAGATACAAATCTTATTTTCTTTTGAATAGGAACATACAATAAATTAGCTATTTTTTTGCATGTTAAAGTGCATTTTGAAAGAGTTCATATTGTTTTTGCAATATAGCTTTGATTACATACATAAAAGATACAAACACACAATTTTAAAATTATTCGGAGATGAAATAGAAACCAAACACGATCTACTTATAGGTTGACATGTTGATTTGACAACAGGTGGACGTGGCAAGGAATTAAGATGACCCTTGGAAATATTAATATTGCATTTCAAAGTTGTGTTATGATACTGTAAAATGCATGTATGATTTTTTTTGCTTTTCAACAAAGCCCTAATTCAAATTAAAGTGGTTGCAGGCATTGGACTTTGTGATTGTAGAAGCTAGGTGTCATGGAATCATGATATTTTTTAGCCTATTAAGGAATGCGCTGGTATGTTTGGTTGACTTGTGATGCTGGGCAGAGGAGAGAAAAATAATTTAATATGTTTCTCATGAAGAGACCTTCACGAAAGAATATTTTTCTGTCACAACTTGGTGCTTGACTAATCCCTTCAAGTTAGGGTGAGCCCCATGTGAACTATGGGGTCTCATGGTGTTGTGTTGAGTGAGTAGCAAGGCTAGGGAATTGATGAAAAGGGAAGTTGGGACAATTGGTGTTCATTATCACATTCGATAATATGTAAACAATGTTTATGTGGTAAAGGAGGGGAGTGTGGTTGGTGTTCAGATGCTAGAGACGACAAATATAGGACATGTCGACTTTCAGAGTCTCGACTACAAGGAGCAGAATGGATACATCAAGGGAATTGTCTCCTATGTTATCCATGGCACAGGGTGGGGTGTCGCGCTTTTGAGGGTGACTTTCACGAACACTTTGCTTTACAGGTACCAGAAAGATCTTTTCATCATAGCCAAGGATTTGTAGACAGGGCACTTGGTTTATTACGGTACGAAGGCCAATCTTTGATACTATGATATCGAATACAAGACTAATGATATCAAAGAGAGGACTAAGAGATGTTTTTGCTGTTATGTCTTTGTGCATATCTTCCGTATATGCCCAGTTTCCGTATATGCACACATCTTCCGTATATGCCCAGTTTCCGTATATGCGCACATCTTCCGTATATGCACAGTTTCTGTATATGCGCAATTTATGTATATGGAATTTGCGCATATACGATGCAGAAGCATAAACGAAGATGTGTACAAATTCCATATCTTGAAATTGCGCATATACGTAAACGGTGCATATATGGAAGACGCGCACATCTTCCGTATATGCCCAGTTTCCGTATATGCGCAAATTCCATAAACATAAATTGCGCATATACAGAAACTGTGCATATATGGAAGATGTGCGCATATATGGAAACTGGGCATATACGGAAGATGTGCGCATATACGGAAACTGGGCATATACGGAAGATATGCGCGTGTCTTCCATATATGCACAGTTTCCGTATATGCGCAATTTCTGTATATGAAATTTGTGCATATACGGAAACTTGGCATATACGGAAGATGTGCGCGTCTTCCGTATATGCACCATTTCCGTATATGCGCAATTTCAAGATATGGAATTTGTACACATCTTCGTTTATGCTTCTACAACGTATATGCGCAAATTCCATATACATAAATTGCGAATATATGGAAACTGTGCATATACGGAAGATGTGCGCATATACGGAAACTGGGCATATATGCACAAATCTTCCGTATATGCCCAGTTTCCGTATATGCGCAATTTCTGTATATGGAATTTGTACACATCTTCGTTTATGCTTCTACATCGTATCATAGGGGAAAAAAGATGTATTAAATACGAAAGTTCTAGGGCTTGACAAATAGATGGCCAATTCAACACTGTTTGAAAAACTTTTCAGTGCCCTCCATCAAATTACATGTTGTGGTGATTTACAAATACGAGAGGTGTTGTCGCTTTTAACAACACCTGCAACACGGGGGCTTCGCGGGACATAGAAACTTCCTATAGACAACCTCTGGGCTTATTTTAGACAAGTGCCTAGGTCATCTTAAAGAGAGGAGTGCATGGAAGATTTTCAACGCGGGCTTTCGGTTGCACTCCAATTGTCATGTAGTTAAAAGATAATAAAGGGGGCTTGCTTCAATAGGCCTTCATTAATGTATACTCAAGCCAATACATATATCCAAATGTAGTGGTTAAATTGAGGTGACCTCATGGTTCTTGTTATTAGCCCTTTGCACTAAAAAACATTACAAATTATGCGAGCTTCGATATTCCTTGGCCCCTTCTGATTACATCAACTCTTAACTAGTGTTACAAAATAGACTCTTAGAGTCTTTTACATCACAAACACATGGCTATTCCCTTTTCCATGAATAATGGGATCTGACGCAACATCCTCCCAAACTATAGGAGTGAAAATAAGAAGGTTAACTTCTGAGTGGCAAAATTTTTTCATAAGAACTCTGAATTTGTGCATATCTTCCATATATGCCCAGTTTCCGTATATGCGCACATCTTCCGTATATGCACAGTTTCCGTATATGCGCAATTTATGTATATGGAATTTGCGCATATACGATGCAGAAGCATAAACGAAGATGTGTACAAATTCCATATCTTGAAATTGCGCATATACGTAAACTGTGCATATACGGAAGACACGCGCATATCTTCCGTATATGCCCAGTTTCCATATATGCGCACATCTTCCGTATATGCCCAGTTTCCGTATATGCGCGCATCTTCCGTATATGCACAGTTTCCGTATATGCGCAATTTATGTATATGGAATTTGCGCATATACGGAAACTGGGCATATACGGAAGATGTGCGCGTCTTCCTTATATGCACCGTTTCCGTATATGCGCAATTTCAAGATATGGAATTTTACACATCTTCGTTTATGCTTCTGCATCATATATGCACAAATTCCATATACATAAATTGCGCATATACGGAAACTGTGCATATACGGAAGATGTGTGCATATACGAAAGATGTGCGCATATACGGAAACTGGGCATATACGGAAGATATGCACAAATCTTCAGTATATGCCCAGTTTCCGTATATGCGCAATTTCTGTATATTGAATTTGCGCGTATACGATGCAGATACATGAACTTTCCTGTATGTGCATATCATCCATATACATAAATTGCGCATATACGGAAACTGTGCATATACGGAAGATGTGCGCATATACGGAAACTGGGCATATACGGAAGATGTGCGCATATACAAAAACTGGGCATATACGGAAGATATGCACGTGTCTTCCGTATATGCACAGTTTTCGTATATGCACATTTTCTGTATATGGAATTTGCGCATCTACGATACAGATACATGAACGATGTGCATATATGGAAGACACGCACATACGATGTAGAAGCATAAACGAAGATGTGTACAAATTCCATATACAGAAATTGCGCATATACGGAAACTGGGCATATACGGAAGATTTGTGCATATATGCCCAGTTTCCGTATACGCGCACATCTTCCGTATATGCACAGTTTCCATATATGCGCAATTTATGTATATGGAATTTGCGCATATACGATGCAGAAGCATAAACGAAGATGTGTACAAATTCCATATCTTGAAATTGCGCATATACGGAAACGGTGCATATACGGAAGACGCGCACATCTTCCGTATATGCCCAGTTTCCGTATATGCGCAAATTCCATATACATAAATTGCGCATATATGGAAACTGTGCATATACGAAAGACACGCGCATATCTTCCGTATATGCCCAGTTTCCGTATATGCGCACATCTTCCGTATATGCCCAGTTTTTGTAGATGCCACGTTTCCGTATATGCGCACATCTTCCGTATATGCATAGTTTCAGTGTATGCGCAATTTATGTATATGGAATTTGCGCATATACGATGCAGAAGAATAAATGAAGATGTGTACAAATTTCATATCTTGAAATTGCGCATATACAGAAACGGTGCATATACGGAAGACGCGCACATCTTCTGTATATGCCCAGTTTCCGTATATGCGCAAATTCCATATACATAAATTGCGCATATACAAAAATTGTGCATATACGGAAGATGTGCGCATATACGGAAACTGGGCATATACGGAAGATGTGCGCATATACGGAAACTGGGCATATACGGAAGATATGCGCGTGTATTCCATATATGCACAGTTTCCGTATATGCGCAATTTATGTATATGGAATTTGCGCATATACGGAAACTGGGCATATACGGAAGATGTGTGCGTCTTCTGTATATGCACCGTTTCCGTATATGCGCAATTTCAAGATATGGAATTTGTACACATCTTCGTTTATGTTTCTGCATCGTATATGCGCAAATTCCATATACATAAATTGTGCATATACGGAAACTGTGCATATACGGAAGATGTGCGCATATACGGAAACTGGGCATATACAGAAGATATGCACAAATCTTCCGTATATGCCCAATTTCCATATATGCGCAATTTCTGTATATGGAATTTGTACACATCTTCGTTTATGATTCTACATCGTATGTGCGTGCCTTCCGTATATGCACGTCATTCATGTATCTGCATCGTAAATGCACAAATTCCATATACAGAAATTGCGCATATACAGAAACTGTGCATATACGGAAGACACGCGCATATCTTCCGTATATGCCCAGTTTCCGTATATGTGCACATCTTTCGTATATGCCTAGTTTCCGTATATGCGCACATCTTCCGTATATGCACAGTTTCCATATATGCGTAATTTATGTATATGGATGATATGCACATACAGGAAAGTTCATGTATCTGCATCGTATACGCGCAAATTCAATATACAGAAATTGCGCATATACGGAAACTGGGCATAGACGGAAGACACGCGCATATCTTCCGTATATGCCCAGTTTCCGTATATGCGCACATCTTCCGTATATCCCCAGTTTCCGTATATGTGCACATCTTCCGTATATGCACAGTTTCCGTATATGCGCAATTTATGTATATGGAATTTGCGCATATACGATGCAGAAGCATAAACGAAGATGTGTACAAATTCCATATCTTGAAATTGCGCATATATGGAAACGGTGCATATACGGAAGACGCGCACATCTTCCGTATATGCCCAGTTTCCGTATATGCGCAAATTCCATATACATAAATTGCGCATATACGGAAACTGTGCATATATGGAAGATGTGTGCATATAAGGAAACTGGGCATATACAATCTACCCTTTGGTTTGAAGAATGCAGGGGCGACTTTCAGAGAGCAATGAACTATGCTTTCCCTGACATCAAAAACATCGTTCAACCTTATCTCGATGATCTTCCAGCTCATTCGTGAAAGCGAACCGATCATCCGCACCATTTGAGAGCAATATTTTTACGTTGCCGACACTACAAGATAAGACTCAACCCGCACAAAGGTGTGTTTTGTGTTAGTTGTGGTCGTTTACTTGGCTTCGTTGTCTCAAAGGATGGGATTCGTCTCGACCCTTGCAAGGTTCAAGCAATCATCGATTTGCCTCCACCTTCAAGCCTGCTTCAGATTCAGAAACTCCAAGGGAAAGCAAATTT
>APFE031302121.1:0-28145 GCA_000404065.3 Pinus taeda
AAATAGACTCTGCCCATATGTCTAAAAATAGAAGTCCATCTATTTTTACCAACATGACCAATCATCCATAAATAGCATCCTGCAACTCATAGACCATGATCAATATGTCTAAAAATAGACATAGTCTAAAAATAGACTTTGCGCCAAAAATAGCCTGCGGGCACACTTAGTGAAGGCGACTTCTTTTCACTAAGCTCCATCATCTTGTTGCATTTTCAACACTATATCCACCTACTTCTGTTGCGTGAAGGAACCCTTCCTAGGGGCCATGGATGTGGCTACGATCTTCCCCTTACTTTGAGATCGAACTAGAAAGAAAATAGATTTCCTAGTCTGGGAGATGATCTTACTACCTTTCCTAGCAAAGATCAAAGAAGTGGTAGTAGGTGGGGATACCTTCAGTATCTTATATAATGTATTACACAAAGAAATAATAACAGCACGATGCTTTGACTCATACATAGCATGTCGCTTCCACAAGTATGGTTGGCCTAATAATACATCACAAACATCAAGAGGTGCAACATCACATAATACCTCATCTGTGAAGGGCTTGATTCTGTAGGGAAGGTGGCACTGCTGGTGCACTCAAAGATCTCATCCTTGGTGAAGCCACCTAATATTGTACGGCTGCGGGTGTGGTGTAGTCGTTAGGCTCAACCGCTTCATGACCTCTGCTGGAATGAGGTTCTTTTGGCTGCCACTATCGACAATGAATTGTAGTGGTGAACCCTTCACCCACATTTGTGAGTGGAAAAGACGTTGCCCCTCCTCTATATCTTTGGGATCATTCTTCTGGATCTTGGTAGTGGCAACAATGGCATTGGGCTTCGCATCAATGATTTGATTCCCTTTTTCATTCCTCTTGTCGGGTTCTAACTCAGGGTCAAAACATGCATCTAATTCTGAGCCTTCAACTCGATCACCAGCAACTACTTGGCCCGACACTCACTTGTGTTATGAGTGGGGCTCTTATGGAACTCACACCACATTCCTTTGTCCTTATTTGACTTCGTTGTGTTGTTCTTTTCTTGCAGCTTCGACGGGTTGTCTCGGGTCACACTGTCTTGGCTCTATCCTTCGTTCTGCGGTTTGGGGAAGCCTTTCCCTTACTTCAGATTCGCGGATCCAAAATCTCGCTTCTTCTGTTTAAACTTATGCTCGATCTTGATGGTGTATCGGTATGTTGTTCTGAGCGATGAGATGTCTAGGAACTCCATATCATCCTGGATGTACCTGTGTAGGTAGTTGCGGTATTTGAGTACCAAATGTCGCTCAAAATCCTTGATACCCAATTTTGTGCGAAGGGTATGAACAATGTTGGTAAACTCTGGCATGACTTGGTCCCTTCCCTGCCGTAGCATGGTCCACTTTATGTATTTGTCCTCATAGCTCTTATCATGGTAGTAATGCTCCTTGATGGCGTCCCGGAAGGAATTCCAAGTGGGAGCGGTTGAAAACAGTGATTTCGTACTTTCATCCTTCTGCTCGTAGCAGGTTTCCCACCAGTCCTTAACATGGGGGGGCTAGTTTGAGAAGAGTGAAAGTAATCTTTTCCTAGCTGGAAAAATCCTGAATAGAAAAATACCCTTCTAGAATATTTAACCATTTATCTACGGCATCTACATCTATTTGACCCTCGAATATGGGGATTTCAAAGTTAACTTGTACCTTAAAGCATGTGGCGTTTCCTGAGGAGCTGCTGATAGTAGATGTGTCGCCCGTGGGTAGCTGCTAAAGGATCTGGGCAAAGTTGTCCATCATTGTGTTCCTTTGTCGCTCAAGGGCCTCTTCAAGTGAGATTTAGCTCTGCTACATGTTTGAACATTTTCAGGATCAAGGGAAGCTCGCAATGGTTGATTTCTTTCCCCTCCTTCATGTTTTCATTTATCCTCATAGCCCTTCATATCTATATTTCTCCCCTAAAACCTCTTCATTTCTCACCTTTCCTATTTCCCCTCTTAGCGCCTTTTACCCCATTGCCTCTACCATGCTTCCAAGGGATGAAGGATAACAGTGATCACCTATCAGTACCTTGTGCAATTATTCTTCAACAGCCAAATTCAAGAACAGTATGGCCGAAGGACAAGAAGGAAAAACCTCGAGCAGTTAAAAGCATTTATCAGGCATGGAATTTCATCCATAATTTACTCCAGCTGCCCAAGAAGGACATCAGAATATCAAAAAAGGTTGATCCTGTTCATTAAAGCATCAAAGTGTATCAGAGACTCCATCAGAGAGTTAAGGTGGTTGGTGGTTGATTATGACCCCTCCACGCATTGTATAGCAAAATATCTTTGTAAATAAACTCTATATTTACCTAGAACAGCGATGTAATCTGGGATGATGGTTGATGAGTGTTAAATGAGTGTTATTCCGTTGTAAGCTTCAACTTCTGGAGACTGTAACTACTGTGATACCTGCAGCATCTGGTCTTCATTTTCAGCTAATACAAGCTTCTTTTGCTATTAATTGCTCACTTTCCACTTCTTCCTTGTTCCAGGCTATGCCTATTATGCATTTTTCAGTTGCTCTTGATGTTTAGCATTAGAGGGGCTGTCATCCCACCTCTGTGTTAGAATCTAGTTAGTATTATTGAATGTGCATGCAGGTTTCTATTGTTTTAATGCCAGAGAGTTGTCATCCTATTTGTGCATTAAATAATAGATTTACAGACCTCTTTACTGGTTGCAACCAGTCATCACATGGTCTTGTCAATCTGCCGGTGTAGTCAGTTTTCTCCATATTCACTTAATCCTCAAACTGTGAGTAGTTGGTGGTCTAAAGCCTTGTATCCTAGGGGTGTTCACCCATGTCTGGGGTCAAGTATAGTAGAAGTGGTTATCTGGCTTGAATATGCAGCGTTTGTCACATTCATCCACCATTCTCCAACATTTTTGTTGAGTTTGTAATGTTCCCAAGCATCTCTGATGTACAACCTAGGAGAGTTTCTTGGGGTGATAACAGCTCCTGTCATGATAGTAATTCTCCTTGATGGCATCCCGGAAGGAATTCCAAGTGGGAGCAGTTGAAAACAGTGATTTCGTACTTTCATCCTTCTACTCGTAGTGGGTTTCCCACCAGTCCTTAACATGGGGGGCTAGTTTGAGAAGAGCGAAAGTAATATTTTCCTGGTTGGAAAAATCCTGAATAGAAAGATACCCGTCTAGAATATTTAACCATTTATCTACAACATCTATATCTATTTGACCCTCAAATATGGGGATTTCAAAGTTAACTTGTACCTTAAAGCGTGTCGTGTTTCGTGAGTAGCTGCTGGTAGTAGATGCGTCGCCCTTGGGTAGCCGCTGAAGGATCTGGGCAAAGTTGTCCATCATCGCATTCCTTTGTCGGTCGAGGGCTTCTTCAAGCGAGATTTTGATAGGATCTCTTTCCCCTCGTCTTTATTTTCATCTGTCATGGGAGGTCGTCAGGATTTACGAAGTTGGTCTTGCAAAGGTTTGACCAATTCAAGCCCTAACTCTTTATATCCCCACCTCATTGGGGACATGCAAATAAAAACAAAGAAAGAGCAGACCTCTTTGATACCACTGATCCAGATTTAAATAGGAATGCAACAAAGTACATATATAACCATAAATACAGATACGCAACATAAATAATACTTCATTTCATTAATGTAAAATATTGAAATATGCTTACAAACAAAAAAGGAAATAAACTAGCTCAGGCGATGGTAGCTTATCTTTGAGAAGAGATGTGGCAACTACATGCCTCTGAACTGTGTTACAACGAGGCTCAAGGGCCTTTTTGTTATTGAACAATAAGAGCAAACCATAAACAACCAAAACCCTAACCTGAGGAGATGTAACACCAAGCGTTTATGGGCCCCGTTGGGGTTAGTTAGGCAGCCAACTTCCCGGGGTCATGACTTGGTCATATTATCTCCATTTGACACGCATGATACCCCGTTGGAAATATCTCTCCGAGGAATATGACAAAAAATATGATTTTATCATAAAACTGCTGGCAGTAAATTGCCACAGAAACGTCATTTAGGGCCTCAAAATGGCTTCGGAAGTTTAGGAACTAAAAAACTGCTAAAAATATTAAACTGTGCTACAATTAAGGAAACTAAAAAAATGAAAGAGATAGTTGTGGGGGTCCAAATGGGATAGGCGGGTGGCCACCAACATCCACCTGGATCATAATCATTCCCAATACATGCCACTCCTTTATCCCTCTCCCAAAACATTGTGTTTCACGAAATTTTATTTGGATAGTGTAATTATATTTGGGTAGTGAACTAGGTTTTTCCATTGTTTTAAGAACTCAATTAGATAGGGGCCAAATGTTACAATTTAAGCTAGATCATATTTGTTGCTTGTATCAGGGCAATCATTGTTCATATTTCCACATTACTTGTTTTTGAAATGTTGCATATATTAATTTGTAAAATGAGTAAGGACATCATAGGTAGGAAACAAGCAACAAGTGCGTTAGGAATTTTTCACCCTAAAAAACAAAAAGGAAAACATATGTGTTTGAACACCAAGAGAAAATGACTCAACATCACAATGAAATACATTATTCAAGAGAAAATGAAACTCTTGCTTAAAAATCCTCAAATCCCATATGTTCAGAGGTGAGGGATCCCCCTCAATGTAACATTAAATTGATATTAGGGCCAATAAGAAGCAATTGAGCTAAGGGCCACCAAGATTTTAAATCGTTCCCAAATCCCATGGGTTTAGAGGTGAGGCATCCCCTTGAAAGCAACTTTATGTTGATGTTTCCAAAGAAAGACAATAGAAAGAAATCATATTGAGTGCCACCAAGGTTTATAATTGTCCCAAATCCCAGAAGTTCAAAGATGAAGGATCATTTGGAAAGTAACTTGATATTTATATTTCCAATGAAAAACATTAGCAAGCAACCACATTGGTGTCACCAAGATTTGTAATTGTTCTTATTCATCCAAGTATCTCCTAGAAGAGAACCCCTCCAAAAAAATGGTACGATGAATAAGAATTGATATTCAACTTGAGATCCTATATAAAACACCTTAACAACCATACTCCAAATATGTGTTCCATCATTTCCTTCTTACCACACATAACATAAACAACATCAATCACACCAATTTTTTGAAGCCTGTGATTAACAACCAACCCTTGCTAGAGGAAAAACACTCAAAGATATTGCACTTGAAAAGGATTGTGATTGTCATGTGCACAAAGTGCCTCTACAACCAATGAATTCTAGGGCCCTATACCTCAAACTTTTTGTTCAATTAAGGAACAGTATCAAATGCATGCCTCTCCATACCATGAATATCCTTAGTTGCAAAGCATCTAATTCCTTCATCTGTAGTCCCCCCATAATGAGTTTGATCCATGAAACTAAATTTTAAAAAGGAAATATGCAAAGATCACAGGACAAAGGCCCTCTAAAAAAAATTATTCTAAACTAATGAATTTTTGGGCTCAACAAAGGGTTTCCCATAAATACAATTAATATGCTCATGATCCCACAAAGTGTTCCAAAAAAAAAGACATTTCCTTCTCGATATTTCACTAATATTTCTCCAACAAACATATACAAAAGTCAAATAAAAACATTGGGGAGCATCTAAATTGGCCATAAAACCAAATCCTAATCATCTTGAGGTCCATCAAAAGTACCAAAGAAGAAAACTAGTCAAAACTTGCCAATCTCCATGATACCCTCTTAAGTGTAGCATAACCTAAAATTATGAAGGCTCAATCATTCTCAATTATGTCACAAAACTAAAAGACAACTTTTGATACGCTAAGGGTGTTGAGCCTATAGAATCTAGTGTCAAAATAATACTTTTCCAAGGAGAATCCATCCATTTGTTACACCATACATTTTCCTTTAAGAACCAACCATTGTGCAATGTTGACCTTGTGATCTGGATCTTGGGGTTGAGATTCGAGAGGCTTCAATGTTGAGACACCTTCCATGAAACTAAGCACAAGAAAATTGATAAAATAGTGCATAAATTGATTAAATACCCAACAAAACACTGAATAATAAGACAATATGATAAAAAATCAATTCTTTTTTATGAAAAAAATCATTTTACAGCTACATCATTAAGAAGAATATGTCATTTTGAAAAGTGAGGCTCATTATTTATAGTATTTTCAGTGCCTTCTTGAGTTAAATCATCCAATACCATGGGTAAATATCATGGGTGGATAACACTTTCCATTCACATCAATCCTCCATCTTAGGAAGCAATGGTTCCCATTACGTCAAGTTCCCCCATTATAAACTTTTATTGAATATGAGCCAATGAAGAGAAGAGTTTTGTGTGGTTAATCCCTAAAGATGGCTTTGTGGATGACCCATAACTAGTGTTGTTGAAGAAAAGAGTTTTGTGTGATTAACCCAAAATTGTGGGTTTATGGATGACCCATAACCAAATGTGCCAAGTGCAAACAAAGACACGGGTTTTGTGTGTTTTTTTCCATAACCATGGTTTTGTGGAGACCCAAACTCGAGTTGGTGATGGCAAGCTTGGAAAAGGGTATTTTGTGGTTAACCCATAAATGTGGGTTTGTGGGTAACCCATAACTATGATGAACAAAGGTTTGATGATATAATTACCATGTAATTCTTGTGGGACAACTATGATATTGATAATGTATGGCTTAGCAAATGGACTTTGAGATAGTTTAACTGTAGGTATGTGAAGGTGACATGGGTTGAGCATGCTGTGATGCCCACAGGGAATCAGAATGGCCACTGGATATCTTGTTGGAACATTTATTGAATTAATATCTAGAGTGATTATAATGAGTATCAAAGCCTTCAATACACCTTGTAAGTTGTGACATTATAAACTAGATGATGTTGTATTACCCTAGAAAGTGAAACCTGGGGAAAAGGTGTAAGAGCTCTCTGGCCTCATGAGTATGGAGAAAAGACTAATAAGCATCTCGAAGAGTATTTGCATGCCTTTCCTAGCAATGTTATTCTGACAATTGTTGGTAACTAACGAATGTATCCACTCTCAAAACCAGGACGATGAATTGCACGCACGACTTGAAAAGGTTTTCAAGGCACACGAAGCACATTTATTTTTGTTATCCAACAATTTAACTATCTACATGGTTAGGCATAATATAGTTGTGACATACTAGGATCGAATCTCATGATATCATACTTTTTCTCTCATAATTGTGATGTTTCCCTTTGATTCGATATGAATGTTTGTGATAGAAACCATGGATTTTCCAGAGGATGCAGACATAAATATAGGATACATGCACATATTATCTTTAGCATACCAATCTGGAGGACTTACTAGAGATTCTTTGGTTATCATTCAACATCACATTGCATTGAACGCCACAAAGTTTTATAAGAGTGAATGGATAGGGCATTGATCCAAGCTTTTAGTTATAGAGTTTTGTCTTTCTTAATTTCTCAAGAACTAGAAAGAAGTGGAGGATACTGGATCAGATATCTAAATATCTGCATCATCGCCCATTAAAGAATTTTTTCAATCCTACAATGATGCAAAGGTCAGTGTATCGTCTAGTCTTTGATACTTTTAGTCTCCAAATCAGGTGCAACGAACTAAAGCATTCAACATATTTTCATATGAGGACTAGTCTTATTCCCCTGCTTCCTTCTTACTTGATTGTTCCATGAAGATCTAGCACATTCTAACTCCCCATAGTGTTGGACATTGGATAAACGAATGCTCCCCGTGTGTTTCGAGACATGGACTAACCACCTCTTATGGACCGTTATCTCTAGTGATGCGATCGTTGATTAACACCTACGGGTTTTGGTCTAACGACAATCGTGATTCCCAACAAGTGTTCTTAGGTCACGAGTTCGATACACACCTGGCTCGTGTTGTGGGGGAGATTGTTGGACATTGGATAAACCAATGCTCCCCGTGTGTTTCGATACATGGACTAACTGCCTCTTGTGGATCATTATCTCTAGTGATGCGATCATTGACTAACACTTGCGGGTTTTGGTCTAACGACAATCGTGATTCCCAACACATAGCCTTTAATTGGAGTGGCTTCAAACAAGTTTTGTTTTAATCTTATCAACTTTGTGTTAATTCTTCCCATAATGAGCGTGAAATTGGAAGATTCGAGTCCACATCTAGCCATAATTCCTCGTCTTGCCACTCCATGTCGATCTAGTACCAACAATGCTAACGATAAAGTTGTACAAAGTATATTTGGATATGTATGGTTGTTAAAGTGTTCTAGATAGGATCTGAAGGTGAATATCACTTCTCATTCACCACACCATTTTTGTGGAATGGTACTCTTCTAGGAGATATTGGGATGAAATAGGAACAATTACAAATATTAGGGTCACCCAATGTGGTTTCATTAGAAATATCAATATCAAGTTACTTTTAAGAGGATCCTTCATCTTTGAACTATGGGATTTGGGGACAATTATAAACCTTGGTATCACTCAATATTATTACTTCTTATTGGATTTCTTTGGAAACATCAACATAAAGTTGCTTTCAAGAGGATCCATCACCTCTAAACCCATGGGATTTGGGGAAAATTAAAAATCTTGGTGACGCTTACCTTAATTTCTTATTATTGGCCTTAACTACATCTCTGTAAAGTTATATTGAGGATAACCCCTGACCTATAAACATATGGGATTTGAGGAGTTTTAAGCAAGAGTTTGCTTTGCTCATGAATAATGTCTTTCATTGTGATGTTGAGTCACTTTCTCTTGGTGTATAAAAGTATATGTTTGCCTTTTTCTTTTATTTAGGGTGGAATTTTCCTAATACACTTGTTGTTTGTTTCCTACCTATGATGTTCTTATTCATTTTACAAAATAATATATGCAACATTTCAAAAACAAGTAATGTGGCAACATGAACAATGATTTCTCTAATACAAAGAACAAATCTAATCCAACTTAGATTCTAATCTTTGACCTCTATTCTAATTGAGTTCTTAAAATACTAAAAAAACTGAGTTCACTACCCAAATATAATTACACTATGCAAATAACATTGTGCGATACACAATGTTTTGAGAGAGGGGTAAAGGAGTAGCATGTATTGGGAATGATTACAATATGTTGAAACCGCTACTATCGTGAAAATATCAAGATGATTAGTGAAGGCTAGAATTGCACATATAAATTAGCCTACAAACCTCAAGATGATTAGTGAAAGCTAGATTTGCCAATATAAATCTCCATTTGTTCATTGTCGATTTTTTTCAGATGAAGCATGCCCGCTTATTCAATTTTCAAATTTCAGATTTAAAAATGTTAGAATGGAGGAGAGAACTACCATTATAAATCTCCTTTTTCTATGTGTGTGCCTAATTCAAATTTTAATTTGTGTTGAACAATATCTTAATGAAGGGAAAGTAGGGAGTGAGTTAGGTAAATGTAGCATTAGATGTTGTGACCTTGCATCTCTAGAACAAATTTTAAATTCCTGCATTGCATGTCTTATCAATCACAAATCACGGTTTGTATCACTGTCATATTGGTCGATAGTGTGGCTGGAGGATGCACTGACCAAAATTGGTGATAAGATTATGCCTTAAAAATATTATCAATAAGTAAATTGATCCATGACATAATTCATGTTTGCATGACTTCATGTGTGGTGGAATGGATATACATCCCATTGACAAAGTCTTAAAGACTCTACAACTAGGTCAATAACACTCTTAGAGTTTTAAGCCCCTCTCGAATATGGATACAGAATATGTGCTATATATAGAGAAAAGACAACCCAAGGGGTTGTTGATCATAGATTTATTAGTGGTTTCCAGACTTTAGTAGTGGGTCTCTATGTTTACATAAATAGAGAAACAACGTAGACAAAGTAGTCACATTGGCCATGTCAACAAACTTACAATATTTGCAAACGAGATAAGTTCAATCATTACGTTGTGCAATTACAAAGCACTATATATTTTAAAGAAATTGTGATTCTTAAGAATTAAACATATATGTATAAATGAAATGCAAAACACAACTTTAAAAACTACATCATTTTTTTTAAATAATCAATATTATTTAAATAGTTTTAAAATATATATTAAAATTTAATGCCTTTCCTCCCCGATGGGGGTGAGATCTGGGCAGCATGTGGAGGTCACCTCCCATGTGTGAAAACAAGTTGGATACAATGGGAGGGACGAGTCTCCTGGTCCCTTCACATCTTCGCATTGTTGAAAAGTGTGCAACAAGAAATGCTAAATTTAGAAAGTGCTAAAAATAGAACTGCTAAAAATAGCACTTCTAAAAATCGCAGTTTGGCCAATGAGCATTTTGGCCACCTTGGGTGAGAGGTGAAACTACTAAAAATAGTATCTTCTAAAAATAGCATTTCTGGGTCCCTTCCTATTTATAGTAGTCCCTAATCTATCTATAGGAAGTAAATTCGAATTTAGTCTTACGAGCAATTTGGAATATTAATTAATTAATTCTCCATGAGTTTATTAGTTAAGGAAAAGAAAACTTGAAGTCTTTGTGAGAACATGCAATTATTTCTCCATGCATTAGGGAATGTGTCTTTGATTTGCTCCACTGATTGAGGAATTAAGGATGAGTTCTATATTGAGAGGATCAATTGACTTAGTTTAACTTAGTCAAGTTCAGTTAGATTAATTTCACAAGTTGTTAAATTAATGAGATATAATTTGTTGATGCTTGCATGCATGTGACAACTATTATTTTCAGGTAACTCTATATTCACTCATGGATAACTGATGCATGTCAGTTCTGTCAGAGACCCAGTTGAGATCAAAGAAGGGACAGTGTACTATCAGTTGGATGAATATTTTTCCTATAAAGGAAGCTCATCCATGATGAGGATTTATTCTCCTTCAGGTTTGTGCAGTTATTTCAGAGGTTAGTTGTTGTGTGTGAGGTGAGAATCACACAGGTTGCAGCTGGAGGCCCAGGAAAAACTATGCATAGAAATAGGAGGCTTGGAGGGCAGAGGAGAAGGTTTGTGAGAAGCCTTTGACTGTCTATGAGTAGCAGAGGGATTGTACTGAGAGCTGGATAGCTTCCGAGCTAAGGCTTTGTGTAATCTAGACTATATTTCCACTTGTATGATAATACAGAGATGGGGTTTTAGGCTGGTGCATTCCCCTGGTTATATCTTCTATGTTATGTGTGTTTGATTCCTTCTTATCAGTTATATGTGTTCATGCTTGATGTTGCTCATGGTTGATTAGCTTCTGCAAAGTTTATGGTAGATGCAGATCTAGCAGTATGCTTTAGTACATTGCATATATCAGTTTGATTTGTAGGTGAAATTTCTACATGATATCAGTGAGCTAGTTGATTTGTAGAGAAAATTCTACACGCATGCACCGGGAGAGGTATCGTCTTAATGTCAGCCGTTCGTGTGAGCAATTATTCAGCATTTGTGTGTGGGGGTGGTGGAGTGTTAAGGCAACGCACAATGAATGCATCATGCATTTGTCTCTGCATTCAGATATGGTGTTGGGAGTTGTGGTGGTTGTTGGGAAGGAGGAGGAAGTGCTGGAGGTCGACGCTCATTGGAAACAGAGTGTGGTTGCTCGCTGTGGAAATATACAGGGTTAGTGGGCTTATTTGGTCCTTGTGGCTGGGAATCCTGGTTATTGGTGGTAGAAGAAAAGATTGGGCGTAGAAGGAAAACTCCTTGCGTTTTGGAGGTAACCTATTCTGCCTCGTTCTTACAGGTTGGTGGAGCTCGTCGGCAAGGAAACTCCGCATCCAAAGGAGGAAGCCCAAGTGCCCCTCCTCTAATAGTGATTTCTAGTGTGACGGGGCCTGGTGAGTTTGCCTATGCTTTCTGGCTATCGAATTTGGTAGGTGGTGGTCGATTTTGCGCTCGTCTCAGGACGAAAACAACTCCCCTATCCTTGGGTGGTGCTCCATCATTGGTGGTATTCTGGAAGGTGGAGGTGTCAGGATTATCTAGTGGGGTGGTCCTTCGTGGGTAGAAGGAGCCATCTTGGTGAATTCGTGTTATTCTGGGTGGTGTTTCTTGGGTATTCTACCTGTGGGGAGTGTTCTTTCGATTGGAAAGTTTGGTGTTTGGTGCTTGTTCAAGGCGTGCCTCCGTCATGGGAATCTATGAAAATGCCAGTGTAAAGGGGTCGCTCTTCCTCCCGTGCTGCCCTTGCTTCTGAAGGGTTGACAGAGCAGGCTCTGGCCACAGTGATGCCCCGTCAGGGTGGAAAAATGGGTGGGCATGCACAGAAAGGCAATGTAGGTGCGAGAGGGGGCCACTGAGGTAACAAGCAGAAGGTGAGCAGAGGTGAGAGTTGGACAACCTTGGGCAGACTCACAGGGGCGGTGACACCCATGGCGGCAGGGCAAAGCATGGGTCGACAACGCCGGAGGCTCAAGAGGGGCAGGGTCTACAACACTGCTGCCTGGAGAACTAACGCACTCTGATTTCCAGTTTGATGGACAAGGTGGATGCTGCAAAACGAGTTCAGTGTGAGGAGCATGCGGTGCAAATGGCCTCTCTGAAGTGGATGCATTACTTTTAAAGTCAACTTTGGGAAAGACTAGTTGTGGTATGGCGGGGGAAAAACCAACTCACAGAGAAAGTAGAAAATTTGGAGACATGGATGGTGCACTATGAAGGACACATTCAATGTGACTTTCGCCCTCCTCCACCTCCTGGAACGGCCCCAGACAACCCTGCATCCATTACGTCAGAAAATTAACATGATTTTTGGTGCTTTTTACGTTTTAACTGTGTCTTGGTGCTTCTGCCCCAACAGTTTATGGACAATGTCCTTAGCTACTTTTTTGTATTTTTTTCATCTCGTGAACTTTTTGGTCAACAAACCCGGTCAAAGTGAGACCACCTATTTTGGGACGAAGTCTATGTACTCCTTTTTCTGACATTAATAGATTATTGACTTACAAAAACAAAAAAAAATTAATATATTTCCTAACTTGTAATCAATTAATATAAAAACTATTTTAATTTAAAATTAATATTTCTTTTTCTGGGCAGATCTACCTGTCGGCCTAATATGTCAGGCCTAACCCAAAGGGAATTGAGAAGATTTGACCCCGTGACCTCTAAAATTGACAAGATACTTAGCAACAAGAACTAGACTAATTAAACTAAAACTATTCCTTGGGGCTTATTTAAAATTAATATTATTCTTGAATTTAAAGCTTTCAATATATATGCTTGCAGATAACTTGTAGCATGTTTGAGTTAGAGGGCTATGAAAAAACGACTATCCGACCGGGGAGAAAAATGGAAACGAAGCGCGTTGCCCTAACGAAGATCGATCATGAGTCTAGGGTTTCGGATAGCCCGTTTTGCGCCGACGCAGAGCCAAATAACCTGTTCTTCTGTAGACTATCTAGATCCCTGTCGGCTGGACCCTCAATACCCAGAGTTTCCCTCTGGTTATGGGATGCATCATCTGTTGGGAAGGTTGTTCGCATTTTGATCTTCGGAGAACAGGGTCCGGAGCTTTTTCTTCTCTCCTGGACCTAGTATCGCCAAAATGAGCCTTTCGCTATCGCTTTGATCAAGCCCAGCAGCTCTGCTCTAGTCTATGGCAGGCTGTGGATCTGATCCGTAGATCCTGGGCCGATTTTATTAGGTGCGGCTGATGAAAAATCTCGTGGGGGGAGTGTAGACCAGGTTCTTTGGGATCCGGTGGTTTCCCTGATTCCTTTATCACAGATTTGGACCTCTACAATCTTGGCGCACCGTTTTGACAGTGGGGTTGTAGAAGGCTGGGCCGAAAAATGGAGAAAAGGGGCGGAAATTACAGATCAGATTGGATCCAGTCAAAAACGAGGTGGAAACTGGCCAGATCCTGCCCCTCTTCTCATGATTTCTGCATGCAAAGGCGGGGGACCCCCTGACACAGATCTGACCCATTATAAATCTGCACGGCCAGAACTCAGAGGAAAATTTGACGGCGATCTTGGAGGTGTGCGGCGTATGCCAGATTCGCTGCCCCATTTCGGTACGTCGTGGGTTCGTTTGGCTGTTCCAGGGAAAACTTTAAATGGAAAAGCCGTGGATCCAGAAAGGGGAAGGAGTAGGGACCTAGTCTCGAGGTGCTTTGATGTCCCTATACTCGTTGATACGCAACAAATCTTCATCAGATCCACAGAAGGCAGACATCTATGCCTGCAGATCTGGGGAAGCATGAGGGTTCTGGATCTCAAAAAAAAAATCCAGGAGAAACTGGGAATCCCTGATGTTTTTCAAATATTAATATTTTATGGGGTATGCATGGAGGAACATCATTCACTCCAGCACTACAGGGTAGCAAAGGACTCAACAATTATCCTCAATCTTCGTTTGCGAGGTGGGACAAAGGGATCTACATCAAATCCTACAGGAACCTATCGTGATGCAGCCAAAGGGAAAGATCATGTTAAGGGGAAAGAACCTGCAGCAGTCAATATATCGCCGGGGCAGTATATCGTGGACCAAATGCCAGAGAGCCCCTCCATCTCGCTGGATATTCCAGAGGTAAAGAGCATTTTTTCAGATCTGGAAAAAAAAGTCGTTATTTGTAGATTTAACGGGTTCTGGCCTAAAACTGAGGCTCTGTACCAATGGGTTCACACGGTCTAGACAAAAAACTGCCAGATCCACCTATGTTCGAAGGGCTTCTTCATAGTAATTTTCCTTGAAGAAGAAGAAAAGGAAAAAATTCTCAATGAAGGACCCTGGTTCTGGGGCAGTGCGGGATTATTTGTCACCCCATGGTTTCCAGATTTTGACGCCAACACTATGGTGGTATCAAGGATGCCAGTATGGGTAAGGTTGCATAATCTACCATTACACTTTTGGCATTTCAAGACCTTATCAGCTATAGGGAATACTCTTGGAAAAATGCTAAAGATTGATACAGATAGACACTTAAAAGGAATTTTTACTTTTGCTAGGATATGCGTTGAGGTAGATCTCAGCCAGGGACTACCTGAAAGCATCATCCTGAATTTTAACAAAAATCAGTGGAAACAACCTTTGGACTATGAGAACACAGCTTTCAGGTGCAGGGGATGTCAACAAACAAGACATTTACTCAAAGCATGTCCCAGCAAGAGCAAGCTACAACAAAGGAAGCCCAGAGGATGGCAGAATTTAGATGAAGTCTTAAAGAGGAGAACAGCACAAAAGAAAACCCCTTCGGTAACAGAAGAGGAAAAAACAGAAGCAGAAGAGGATGATACCTCCATAGAGGAAGTTGAAATAGAAAAACAGAAGGAAAATACAGCAGTTAACAAGGATTCACAGCCACATACAAATCAGGCAGAGACCCAGCAAGATAAAGCAGAGATGACAAGCGTGGAACAAAGCATGGGAGGCAACAAACGGCACCACCACTCAGACTCATCAGACACAGACAAAGAATCAGGTCAGCCGAACGAATCAACTCAGTTAGTCATTGCATCGACCGAGCCCACTCTGGGTGAGTGGCGCAAGGTTGAAAAGAAAAAGGGGCGAAAATCTTGAAGCAGTTTTGCTAGAGCTTTTTTCCGTCTTTTTCTCTCTCTTTCCTTTCTCTTCTCTCTCTCTCAGTTCACGTTAGTCTTCTAATGCTGCGTAGGGTGCGTCAGCACTCATGCCCATGTGGCAGATTTTCTGTATGCTACTTTGCATCTGATAAGTGTAACTTTTCATTAATTCTTTAATAAAAGGTTACTGATTTTTTTCTTTGGAAAAAAAAAGCTTTCAAATATATATATATATATATATTTTATATATATATATATATATATATATATATATATATATATATATCCAATTTTATTGTCACGACCAAGCTAGACACTAAATAGGGTGTATGGGACCCCCTTGTTTTTGTGGGACAAGGACCCACGATTTGATTGCTAAGTCTAATGAAAGCATACATACTCTACCTCTTTTGGTTTTGAACTTGTGACTTTTAAGAAGAAACACTTACTCTTAACCATTAAGCCCATTATATATTGCTCTAATATATATATAAATTATTTTTTTAATAAAATAAATTATTGAGCGAATCTAATTTAAACAGAAAATCCAGTTCCAAACTCTTTCTTGATAAAGAGAAATATAAAAATTGAACATTCTTCAAAGATGGTAGAGAAGTTCCCTCTATTATTCCCCAAAGAAACCTCTTCAAAAGATGAAGAATCTGAACAAATAACTATTGCCTCTTTATTTAGAGAGCCAGAAGCAGAAACACAAATCCTTCCAATCTATGAGCCTCTTGAGCATAGATTTTCTAAGTATTCTGCCCCTAACATTGAAGGAAAGGGAAAAATGCCCGAAGCACATACTTTCTTTCCAGATTCCCACAGAGAATGGAATATAGACAACATGAGCATTGGCCAAATCCGCCAAATGATTGATATGATGTATACTGAATATAAACTCATGTGTCTCAGGGGAAAAACAGAGGTAGAAGCTTGCAGGACTATCATCCAATGTTTCACAGGCACTCTTCTTAGATGGTGGGAAACTGAATCCTCTCCTAAACTAGTTGAAAATATGGAAGCAGAAGTGCTTAAAGATGAAAAGGGAGATGTCATTCATAACCCAGATGGCACAGTAATAAATAATATGATTGGTGCCTTAACATCTATGATTCTAGAGCATTGGTGTGGTTGCGAAACAGAAATTGCAAATAAGCATGAGGTCATTTTAATGAACCTCAAATGTCACAAGATGTCCCAGTATGATGATTTCCACAGGGATTGGATGCAGCGGATCTATGAGGTAAAAGATTCTAAAAATCTGCTCTGGAAGCAGGTATATCTTGCTGCTCTACCCTCTAGGTTTGTCGATTATATCAGAATGCAAGACATTTTTCAGTTACCTTTTGAGTCTCACACATGGGGAGAAATTTATTCTCTTATTACAAGGACACTTGTCAGTCTTTGTACCAGCTCAAAGGTAAATAAGTCATTGGAAAAATTGTCCAGGTTACCAGATAGAAAGTCCATCTGCAGCAAGTATGGACTAACCATAGATGACCCATTGGTCAAAAGGAGAAAGTCTAAGAAAAGGGCCAAAAGAGAATTCAAGGAGACTTTCTGCAAAAATAAAAGGGATTACCCGAGAAACAAGAGAAAGTATCCCACAAGGGATAAAAGCCATAAGAGAAGAGGCTACTATAGGTACATCCCCAAAACTCATTATTACAATCCTTCTGATATCCATTTGCACACATCCAAGCAAGAGAAATGGAACGAACTCACTTGCTGGTTATGTGGCCAGACGGGGCATACAGCCTCAAGATGCCCCCAAGGAGAAGAATCAAAACTCAACAGAGGGAAAAAGACAGTTGTTTATGCCCAAAAAGATAAACAGGTCAAAAAAGAACATTCAAGTCCATTCTTCTGTTTAAGATGTAAATCAAAGAATCATGTTACAGAAAAATGCCCAAATCTTCATATCGCAGCTCAGCAGCATCAACTAGAAGATTCATCTCTTGACTCTTTTAGTAGTACAGAAGAAGAATTTCAAGTTAACATGGGCCAGTATACTGACTCTGAATCATCAGAATGTTCTTGTTATAATTCAGATGAATGTGCATGCCATGTATTTTGTGAAGATGATTCTGAAGTTTTGTACAGCTCTAGTGAGGATGAAGAAAGACCAAAGGCTCCCAAAGAAAAAGTCCTAATGGCATCTGCTAAAGAAGAAGCAGAAATGAAAATTCTAGCTCATATCAGGACAATGGAGGAAGGAGCAATGAAGGACCGCCTGATAGAAGCATTCACAGATCAGCTCAAATCAAAAGCTTCGAAAGAATCAGGTAAGAAACCTTTGTTTGTTGATGCATCATATGAAAGAAACACCAAATCCTTCCAAATGCATCACCAGAAACCAGGGAAAGTAAGATCCTTGACTTTGGGAGAAGTGAGTGGTGAGATTCACCAGCTTAAAACAGAGATCTCTGCCATCAGAGCACATATTGCAGAGATAAAGAAAGGAAAGGAGATTAAAGAAGAAGAAGAACCCTGGAGTATAGGAGCACAGAATAGAGAAATTGAAATTGCAGAAGGAAGACCAGACCCACATTTTGGCTTTCAGGATATGAGACTGTTTACCATCACCTACCAACAACACCATGTCAAGGTAAAAATCTGTATCCAAGGTCAAGCATTTTTCATGACTGCATTGTTGGATTCTGGTGCAGATATTAACATTCTCAATATCAGAAATATTCCAGCAAAATATTGGGTCTCTGCAGAGAGAGAAGTTGTAGGCCTAGGAAACAAGAAGCTTAAGTATGAAATTCCTAGAGCTTCATTATGTTTTGATACTCATTGTGCATATATGAAGTTTGCAATAGCAGACATTCCTGTTGATTGTATACTAGGAAATGTCTTTTTAGCTGCAGTAGAACCTCATGGTTCAGCAAGATTAAAAGGGAGTAGAGTTGGTTATTTCATTTCTGTACCCACATCTAAAGGTACAAGAAAAAGGATTGAACTCCCTTATGTTTCAACTCTAAGAGTATCCACAATGGTACAGGCTATGCAGAAATTGGATAAAGAAGAATCCCTGTTATCAGATCTCAAAGATCTAAAAGGCAAGCTGCGAGTCGAAGAACAGCTGAAACTACCACAGATCAAAAGAAGATTCTAGAATTAAAAGAAAAATTGGCAGAAAAATGTTGCTCAGAAGAACCAAATGCTTTCTGGCATAGAAAGCAACATACTATCAAATTACCATATAAGGAAGGGTACAAAGGAAAACCCTGTGAAAGCAAAGCGATTCCCATGAGCCAAGAATACAGAGAATTATGTCAGCAAGAAATACAGCAGTTGCTTAACAGAGGATTGATCAGAGAATCTACTAGCCCCTGGAACTGCTATGGATTTTATGTAAATAAGAGGGCCGAACAAATTAGAGGTATCCCCAGACTTGTGATAAATTACAAGCCTCTAAAGTTAGTCTTGGCTGATGATACTTATCCTATCCCACATAAAGGAGATCTAATCAGAAGAATTGCAGGAGCAAAAATATTTTGAAAATTTGATTTAAAGGCGGGATTTTGGCAGGTTGCTGTTGATGAAGAAGATAAATTCAAAACTGCTTTTAGTATCCCTGCAGGGCATTACGAATGGAATGTCATGCCCTTTGGCCTCAAAAATGCTCCTTCTAAATTTCAGAAGGTTATGGATGATATTTTCAAGCCATATTTTGACTGGTTACTTGTATATATTGATGATGTTTTAATCTTTTCCAAAAATCTTGATGACCACTTCAGACATGTAAATATTTTCATGAAGTTGGTCCAGAAAAATGGTCTCGTGCTTAGCAAAAAGAAGATGGAATTATTCCAAACTTCTATAAAGTTTTTAGGCCACCAGATTTCAAATGGACAAATCTCTTTACAACAACATGCCATTGAATTTGCAGATAAATTCCCAGATGTCTTAAGGGATAAGACACAGTTGCAGAGGTTCCTTGGTTGCTTAAATTATGTGAGTAGCTTTTATCAAGACTGTGCCATTGATAGAAAAGTACTCAATAAAAGGACTGGCAAAAATCCTCCTCCATGGTCAGAAGTCCACACCAGAGTAGTACAACAAATCAAAGCAAAGGTAAAATCTTTGCCTATATTATATATAGCAGATGATGAGGCATATAAGATCGTTGAATCTGATGCCAGTGATATAGGATGGGGTGGCATTCTGAAGCAAAAAATGGGTGAAGAAGAACAAGTGGTGCAATTTGCCTCCGGGGTTTGGAACCCAACAGAACAAAAATACTCTGTTATTGAAAGAGAGGTAAAAGGTGCATGGAATTGCATCAGCAAATTTGCAGTATATCTCATAAATAAACCATTTCTCCTTCGGACAGATGCATCAGCAATGAAGAAAGTTTTGTCCAAAAATATTAAGAAACCAGAAGAAGCAAAATTTGCCAGATGGCAAGCATTATTTGCAAATTTTGATTTTTTTGTTGAGCACATCAAAGGCGAAGAAAATTGTCTCCCCGATTTTCTCAGCAGAGAATATCTTGAAAATGATAGTGCACAAGTCATGATGATTGTTACTGAATGGGATCAGAATCAGAAATCTGAAGTTTTGAGGACTATTCTGGATAATCAAGATTGGGACACATACAGAAACAACTGGAGACCGACATGGCAACTACGCAATACAAAAGTCCTTGATGCCAACCTATAGCCTCATACTGATCTGCAACACTATGTGCCTGAAAGAAAAGTATACCCGAAAGGTAGAAAATGGATCCATGACATGATGTATACCAAAGCAAAAGCAGATGCCAGAACTGCAAGAGAATCCTTAGAATCAAATTTTCATGACATTGGACGGATTGGACACCATGAAGATAGCAACACAAGAATCTATGAAGCTTATTATTGTATCTATCGTACCAGAGACCTATGGATTAATCATCCTCAAGTTCGACCATGTGCAAGATGGCCCAGAAATGACCCCAAAGTAATATTCCCTGACACGGTTTATGATTTTTCAGATTACAAAAAATTATGGTGGGATTTCATGAATGTTGATGATAAGATAGATACCCATTACACCAAGCTAAAATTCAGCACAATGGCAACTTCTCAGAATAATCTTCAATGCGAGTGGTTCCAGAATTGGTGGACAGACTACAGAGTCAACAGAACAGCCATGGATCCAGTATACCATGAAGGATATCAAAGAAGGCACTGTCAAAAATGCTTTGATTACAACATTGGGGATTGCTATCATCACATCTATAGCACAGTTAGAGAAATGACAGTCAAGGAATGGGACCCTTTTCACATGATAAACTATTCTCTCCAAGAATATATGATAGATCATTTAGAGTGGTATGTCTTAACTAAAGTTCAGCACCAAGTCATATTGGGTAAACCTATGATAGTTCGAAGAATATATACTAAGGCATGTGATGATCTACTTTACAAGAGGGATAGATTCCCTAACTTGACTATATTCTGAATATGTACCAATCACAAGGGCTTAATTGTGATCAGTGTTCCCGTGGGCTTTACTGTTCAAAAGCCTCCACAGTGTAAATATTCTCCTCTAAGTCTTTTCTCGTAGGCTTTTCTTTCAAAAAGTATCCACTGTGTAAATAGTCATGAGTCTGTCTTACTTTAAGTACAAGAATCTACTTTACAGACCATATCACATGCGTTACCCGAAAGCAATTATTCCGTCTGGTCCGAATATTTGTGCGGACGTCGCTTTGATAAAGACTGGAAAAGCAATGATTCCTGAAGTCTTTTCCGTCCAACCAACAGTAATGTTTGTCCCCCCTTCTTTTGCTATATAAGGAGGGTAAGGCTCATTTGTTGGGCAGGGAATTTTAGAGAGTCTTGTGTGTGTGTTTGAGTCGAGTGTTCTCCTGCTCTGCATCTGTGAACATTCAGTCCGATCTGCTTGCAACACGAGTAATCACTCAAAGTCCTTAGTCGGTTTGAGAAGCCTGTGTATCAGTGTGCTCGGCACTGGTAAGAACCTAAAGTGGTCGAACCATTAGAAGAGTCAAGTTTTGGGTGTTAAATCTGATTCAAATACAGAGCCTATACCTCGCCAGAAGCATCCGGTAGTAACTTGCTTATGATTAAGCTGTGAAAAGTCCGGTAAAAGTGAGATTAGTCTGTTTCTGCATAGAATCAATCTCTATAAAAGATCTATGAGCATTCTGTAAGATTTTCTCTATTCTGAAATAAGATGAGTATGCTATTTTGTCATTGAGTACTATTGTGCAAATCTATGAGTCCGTTGTGGTAGAAGTATTCTCTGTGCTTTCGTCCAAAGTTCGCAGGAAGTTCGCCAAAGGATCGAAGGGACGTCAAGACCGTTTAAGGCGTGGATGCCGTTGTGAAGGTCGCCAGAACGTGAAAGATCTTAGTAGGTTCACCACTGGTTCACTAGGAGTTGGTCATCAGAGAAATACTGAGAGACACAGAGAAAGAGCAAGCTCGTGACAGGAGCCCTTGCTGAAAATTGGACACAAAGAAAGAGCAAGCTCGTGACAGGAGCCCCTGTTGAAAATTGGTATCAGAGCCAGTAACATCTGGTTCTAAAGGTTGGTACTCAGATCTATCTTAGTCTTTAAGAATGGATTCATTCAAAAAATCTATCTCATTCTGAGAACTTGAAGAAGATTCTCCTTTAGAAGAAAATCCTCTTAAGGAAATGTTTGAAAATAACTCAAGCAAAACCTTAAATTCTGCTGAAATTACTTACCAAGAATCTCAGCCTTCTGCGAGATGGGCTCTACCAGATATTACACCTTCTGAAGTCTATAGTGACTTAGCCCATTTTCATTTAATTGCTGCCTCTAGGATCACTATTAAAGAGTCTATTAGCCAAGTTCAGGAAAACTCTGATAGTATCCAGACTATTCCTCTGCTAAATCCTCAAGCTTTACAGGCAGAAGCAAAAAGGTTAAAAACCAATTATATACATCTTGGTTGCATACGAGTTGGCATTAATCCTTTAGTACACAAAGGGTTAAAAACATTTGTGCTTGCTACTGTTAGAGATCTAACGCATAATAGATACACATATTCTATTATTGGTGGGATTGTAGCTCCTTTGTCTGATGGCCCTGTATATTTTGATTGTTATCCAAACTTTTCTGTTTATACATTTGATGAGACCATCAAAGATATCTTACAGTTGCAAATCCATACCACTGGATTTGACATGAAAAAGAAAAGGAACAATATAGCCATTCAGACCAAAGCCTGTCTGAGACATACCAACACTCTATGGCCAGCAATCCATCATACCCCCAGTAGGGATTCCAAGTCAAGTGTGGTAGTCAAAACAGACCCAAAGAATCAAAAAGTTGAACAACAGTTGATAAAATGGGAAAATTTAGAGTTCCCTGAACATTGGGTTGTAAACCATTCCAGACCACAAATCCCAAGAAATATCACATCTGCCAACATCACTGAAAATGCTTCTAATGCTGTCATATCCTTTCCTCGTAGATCGACCATTGATCGAAGAGGAATAGATGATGCTTGTAAAACATCCAAATACTACAGAGATCCTTCCACTGTTGATACCGCCTGCTCATCATCATCAATTTCTTCTTGCCATCACCCGCAGCTTTTTGAATTAGCTCAGCTTGTAAATTTTTCTTCCTTAGAAGTAAAGTGTCCTGATTGTACAAATGTTATAAATCTTCTCAGTTTAGCTGAACAAGATGTTCATCTGCATCATAATCCTCGCACTGGTATTGCTCCGCCATCCACCTCTATCAGTTCATGCCCAAATCCCAAATGTTCTGATATACCTTTTCCACATGAGCCTGAGCCTGATACTGATCATGTTCTTATGATCCATTCAATAGAAGAAGAAGATCCCAGGCTTACTCAAATGATTTGTTTAATGAGGCCGGCAAAGCCTAGGTATGGATTGGGAAAACTTGAACAGTCAGAACTGATTCCAAAGTGCAGATTCAAACAGATCCCCTCTGACTGTAAGAAACATGCAGTCATGGAGATGCTTAAGTTCTTTGCACTTATGGATGGAACCCCAAAGTCACAAATCAGTGCAAAATGGATGAAAGAAATGCTGAATTGGGATTTGTATACAAATCCCCAAGCAGATGAATTTGATCAAGGGTACACCCCAGGTCAAAAGAGAGAATTGGCCACAGATTGGAAAAATTACATGGAAATCAATAATGAGTGGATATCCTTCTACTCATGGAAAGACAAAGTTGCTCCCATAAATGTTTTAACTGGTACTTCTTCTAGCAGTATTCCTGATAAGCATGGATGGACTGCAATTGATGGGTCTACAGTTGAAACTCCTACTACTTTTCCTCCATATAAGGGAATAATCTTAGGAGAAAAGTCCAATGCAGCCAAAGCCATTCCCTTAGTCCAAAAAGATGATAATGCCTTAGGGATTGATGGTAGAATTAAAAAGGCCAGTGAGCAGTTAAATTGGACAAATACTGCATTAAAAGGCCTAGAGATGAATATGGCAAAAGCAGAAGAAGTAAAGAAACAAGTGGATGTTGTACAATCTTCATTTAATAGTGCAAATTCTTGTTTGAATAGTATACAGTTTGATTCCAGTATGACTCGCTCTTACACTAGAGAGTCATTAAATAAAATTGAAGAAATAGGAGAGAACTTAGTTGGGCATATTGATACAACTAAGACACTCCTTTCTGGCTTAAATGAAAAATTTGAAAGAATGCAGGTTACAAAAACAGAAAAGCCAGTTCCAAACTCTTTCTTGATAAAGAGAAATATAAAAATTGAACATTCTTCAAAGATGGTAGAGAAGTTCCCTCTATTATTCCCCAAAGAAACCTCTTCAAACGATGAAGAATCTGAACAAATAACTATTGCCTCTTTATTTAGAGAGCCAGAAGCAGAAACACAAATCCTTCCAATCTATGAGCCTCTTAAGCATAGATGTTAAACATATATATGTAAATATATTATTCACTTCAGTACTTCCAAATTCGCAAAATATCACTCCATGGCTGCCCGCCCCCTTACGATGATTTTATGTTTTGAATACGAGAAGGAATCAACATAAAAAAGGATATAAAAACAATAAAACTTGATTCAATTAATGATTATTTAGTTTAAAGAGTTCGTTACTTCAAGCTTTCCCGATTTGGTCTTTCGTTTAAACTGAAAAGGCACACGAAACACCAGGGGCATGCCCCCGAGAGATGCGGCCACAACATGAATTGCTGTGTTGATAGGAAAGGCTTAATGGTGTTACTGTTTGGAATGAATGTATATTGTACTTCTGCAGACATTGTGCTGTCCTCCTGCCATAAACTTAGCACACCATGAAATAGATAAAAGAATCTGAGCAGCAAGGTATTATACATGAAATTTTAACTGTCATTAGCATATAGCCAACGCATGGTCATTTCAGTGTAAAGCATTCTTTTGCCCCCAAAAAAGGTGTACTGAGCAGCAAGGTATTATACATGAAATTTTTGAAAGAGAAAGTACAGAGAAAGACTAAATTTCTTTAGAGATGTCGTTCCCATTTATTTTGTCTTTGCCTGGCCAGCCAATCTCCGTTAAGAATTTTGCTCAGAACTCTGTTATCAAATTTTGACGGTGATAACTTGCAATAAATAAATAATTAAAAACTTGTTTTGCCATATTTTGTAAAGTTTTATACCTGCGGCAATATAACCAGTGGATCCTTTTAGAGGAAGTGATTGAGTCCATCAAGTTTGCTGGCAATGCACCACTTGAACAAAACAAACAGTAGTGATGAAGATATGCCATGCTATGTGCTGTCTATGCATATCTGTACTCTGTGGCTTAAGTTTAATCCAGGCACACCTTCCTTAGCAGTCTCATCTCCAGTGGAATACAAATGATTTTCCAATCTTCCATTTGACATTAGTTGGAGGACCAAAGTTGCGAAGTAAGGGGTTGAGCAACAGCTTATAACTCTAATAAGATTCCGGTGCCTAATTCTCCTAAGTACATTGCATTCCGTGTTGAAACTCTTGTAAGCCTCTTCATTCTGCAAATTGAGAACCTTGACAGCGACTTCTGTGCCATCCTGCAAAATTCCTTTATAGACTGATCCGAAACTACCAAACTCCTATCAAGTTTGCCTCATTGAATCCTTGGGTTGCTTTTACAAGATCTTCAAATGAAGCCACTGCTTGTCAGAACTCTAATGAGAGAGCTATTGGTCAACACAAAGTTTTGTTATGCAACCTGCGATTGAGTAAAAATCCAATGAGTAAACAGCATACCACAAAAGTGCCGACACCTGCAACTGGTATAATCACAGTTTTGAGAACTGAATGATTTCTCTGTCTCAGAGAAGCAGAAGGAGGACACAGAGGCAAGCGTTTTTGTTGCCCACAAAGGCCAGGATTTCCCATCAATGAATTGAAAGTAATATTCACAAAAATCCCTTCATTGGGGATTTCTCCCCTCAAATTGTTGAAAGAAAGATTCAAAGTATGAAGCAGTTTCAGTTTTCCAAGGGTCGTTGGAATTTCACCTGAAAAGTTATTTGATGAGAGATCTAACTTCTCCAAATTTTGTAATTCACCCAATATATCTGGAATTGGACCTTGAAATTTATTATGAGAGAGACTGAGTTCAAGTAGTTCTTTGCAGCTTCCTAGTGCAGCTGGGATGACACCAGTTAACTGGTTGAAAGAAATATCAATAGTTTGAACCATTTCCATTTTACTAATCTCAAGGGGCAGAGAACCTTCAAGAAAGTTATGTGAGATGTTGAAATAAAACTGGAGATTGGAAAGACTTGCCACTTCTTGTGGTATGCTTCCAGTAAGTCTGTTCCAAGAAAGATCAAGAAGTTCCAGACGCCAACATTTACCCAAAGTAGCAGGTATTGCTCCTGATAACTGGTTTTCCGAAAGCAGCAACCTCCTTAGTTGTTTAAGGTCGCCAAGAGAATGAGGTATTAGTCCAGAGAGCATATTTTGATGAATTGATATGCTTCCTATATTTCTTAGTTGAGAAATCTCAGTTGGAATGCTTCCTCCCAGCTTATTGTTCCGCAGGCTCAATCTTTCCAGCCTAATGAGCATGCTCAATTCTGAAGGAATACTGCCATTTAGGAGATTGTCAGCCAGTGCAAGATATGTCAAACTTGTCAGGTTGCCAATTTCCCGTGGTATGCTTCCATGTATACTGTTGTTTGATATATCTAGTAAATTGAGTTTGTCAGAGAACAGGGCTATGGAAACAGGCAGAACCCCAACCAGAGCATTGTTGGACACATCAATTTTCTGGAGGTGGGAGCAATTGGTTAATGCAGTCAGAAAAGGCAAAGTGGGAGTGCTAACAAGTTGGTTTCCATGTAAATGAAGACTTTCAAGAAAGGCCAATTTACCAAACTCTTTCGGCACTATTCCGGTGAACCAATTTTCATTGAGAAGGAGTAGCCTGAGTTGGGAACAGTTGGTAAGAGAAACTGGTATGTTGCCTATTAGGTTATTACCCCATAGATGTAGCACTTGCAGATGGGCAAGTTTGGCACCGAACTCTGATGGAATTGCTCCACTTAGTTTGTTCTCGTGCAAGACTATCCGTTTGAGTAAAGTGCAGTTAGACAATGAAGCAGGAATGGGGCCATACAAATCGTTCTCACCTAAAACAATCTCAACTAAACCAGGGAGTTGTCCTAAAATTAAGGGTACAGTACCTGTGAGATTGTTTAACCCTAGGTCAAGCTTTTCCAATTTTGTGAGCAAACCCAACTCTTTAGGAATGCTTCCACCCAAGTGGTTCTGAGACAAAGACAGGACCGTTAGATTGGAGCACCCACCTATAGTAGCTGGAATAGGACCTTGCAATTCATTTCTATCAAGCCAGAGCTCCCTTAGGCCAACAAGGCCTCCCAACCCTTTGGGAATATGACCATAAAAATGATTGCTTGAAATATCAAGTACCTCAAGGAAAGAAATATTGGCAAGAAACGGTGAGAGCGGAGCCTGTATATCCATACCTGAAATATTGACACCAATCACTCTCTGGTTCCATGAACTACATTCAACTCCTCTCCACTTACATAAGCTGATACCGGTATTCCAATTCTGTAATTTATTGTAGGGATCATATATGAATGCTTGCTTGAAAGAAAGCAGAGCATGTTGATCGGTAGCATTGCTGGTCAAGGAACCGGTGACTGAAAATGACGATAAGATCTGCATGAGTATTAGTTGTATCATTTGTAAGTGATTCAGATACGTCAGAATGTTCTTGCTCAGATTCTGATGAATGTGCATGCCATATTTTTTATAATGATTCTGAAGTGTCTGACAGCTCCAGCGAAGATGAACAAAGGACAAAGCCTGTCAAAGAAAAGGTCCTTATGGCATCCACTGAAGAAGAAGCTGAGATGAAAATCTTAGCCCAGATCAGAAATATGGAAGAAGGACCAATGAAAGATCGCCTAATCGAAGCTTTCACTGATCAGCTCAAATCCAAGGCTTCACGAGATACAGGTAAGAAGCCAATATTTGTTGATGCTTCATATGAAAGAAATACCAAATCTTTTCAAAGGCATCATCAAAAGCCAGGGAAAATAAGATCCCTGACATTAGGAGAAGTGAGCGGTGAAATCCACCAGCTCAAATCAGAAATCTCTGTTATTAAAGCACAGATAGCAGAATTGCAGAAGGGAAAAAAGATCGAAACAGAAGAAGAAGA
>APFE031302121.1:40381-134296 GCA_000404065.3 Pinus taeda
ATCTTTCACTGCTTGAACCTTTTTCTTCTTGATATGTCCTTCTATCTTGAGAGTTTGAGGAATGGTAATTTCTGCCAACGCATTACAAGATATGTGCTCGATGTGATCTTTTACTTCATGAACATTTTTTTCTTGATATGTCCTTCTATCTTGAGAGTTTGAGGAGTGGTAATTATTTCCAATGCTTTACAAGATATGGTCAGATTCATTTCTTCTTTCTATGGGGTTGGTTCCTGGTGTATATCTTCTTATTTTGATGTTTCTTGATCCTTTTCTTCCTCCTCTTCACAATCAATGTAAGATAATTTCTTCTCAACACACTTATGACCTTTAATGTATTTGTTATCACAATTGTAACAAAGCCATTTTTCTCTTTTTTCTTCCAATTGTTGTGGTGTCAACCTTGTAGGTTGTGGAAGGTTAGGAGAAACAACACTTCCATATTTATAGTTGTGAGGGCTGGACTTCCTTGTTTCCATAAATTTTCTGTCCACTTTTCATGCCAACCTGAATGCCTTCTCCAATGAATCAAGTTCCCAAAGACGAACCTCATGTTGAATGTTATCCTTTAAAGTCCCTATGGAGACATCAATCCTCTGCTTCTCTGTAATATCATTTCCCCTTATATTCAATTTTTGAAAGTCCTCAATGTGCTCTACCATTGAACACTTTTGTTTGAGATTTATCAATTGGCTAAAGAAAGTGTTGCTCTTTGTATCCTCATAATGTGCTATCATTTCCTCTGTCAAAATTGACCACGTAACAAGTGGTTTATGAGAACAAAGCCATTTATACCATAAAAATTGATCTAGTTCTAAATATGAAGATGCGATACGTACCTTTTGTAACAGTTTCACCTCATGTAGATCAAAATATTGCTCCATCTGTAGTATCCAATTTACCAGATCCTTGCCATCAAACTTCCTCATATAGCATTTTCTTGGTTTTAGGAGCTCTATCTTGAAACGACTGTAACTCTGTAACTTTGGATATCCCACTTCTTAAATTATGAGCTATGGTAGCCCTCTGCATCCTCTTTCCAATGTCACCAGTCTGATCAACACTAGATTCTCTAAGAAAGATTTATGCACAATCTCCCAAGATGACCTTATTATATACCTTTTCAGAAGAGTGAACTTGTATGAAGTGCCACATGTCACTGTTTCGACCTTAGGCTCTGAAACTAATACCCAACAAACTACAGTCTGTCTTCTTTCTGTCACTTTTTATGAAATTAGAATTAGATTCTCTGAGAGAGACTTATTACGATTTTCCCAAGATCACTTGTTTGAGATGTAATTCGGGGGCCTGCATAAACCCTAAATGTCTTGTACTGTATATCCGAAAATATAGTGAAAAAGGATCTAAACTTCAGGCCTAAGCTTCACCAAGTTTTCTTCTCAAATGGGTTTTAATTTCAGAGTCTGAAACTTTGTAGAAAAACAATTATAGAAAAAATTCCATGATGACTTGTTTGAGATGGAATTGTGGAGCTTGCAAAACCATAACTTCCTCAGATGATATCTCTAAAAATATAGTGAAACAAGATCTGAAATTCGGACCAAAGGTTTAGTGAGATTTCGTCTCAAATGGGTTTTGTTTATAGCTTCTGAAACATTGTAGGAAAAAAATTATAGCGAAACTTCCACAATGATCTATTTGGAGCAGAAAAACCCTAGAATCCAAAGCTCTGATACCAAATGTTATGAAACTAGCTCACAAAAAGATAGAAAATATAGATAAATGCCTTCAAAATAAGCCTCTTTGAGGGGGAAACCTCCTTTACATTACGTAAATGAACAATTCTTGGATGATAAAAATGACAAGACCTCCTTTCTATAGATAGGAGTTTAAGGGGTCATAATATAATGAGAGCCGACATAACAATAATAATGTAAGGGCACAATAATAACAATAGTGGGCTTCTATGGGACACAATAATAAGAATATGGGGACTACATGGGCACAACAATATAATAAGGGGGTTGTACTAATAACAATAAGGGGTTACACTAGTAGTATAGGGACCTAACAAGCTATGTAGCACTTTTTTCAAAATTGTCCTTTGAATGCCTCCATTGTTTTACAAAACACCATCATACTAGTATAAGCCGCTCCATAAATCAGAAGCACATTATTACACTGACCAAACAACATCTGTAACTTGAATTTTGAAACAAAAAATTCAGGCTTCATTCAAGGACCCTTTACCTCCTCTTCCTTTTGCTAGATATCTTGATGGTAGAAGCTTTGGTCTTTGAAGCTTGAGATGTGAGGTCAATTTTCTCAGTAGGTAGTGACAGGTTAGGTTTTGCTTCAGTCATGGCCTTAGGCTTCAAATTTTGCACTCTTCCAGGTGAAGGCTCTTTGGTTGCCTCCTTATACTTCTTAAATAATCCCTATTGATCTGTAAGCTACTGTAGATATTCCACTTGACAGTTTGTCACAACATATCTGATAATATTAAATAAAATTTGAGGTTCTGCACTATTACGATTTTATTTAATTTCTAGATCTGTAGATCTTACTGTAATTAGTGCATGCATGTAAAACTAAATTATGCAAAAAAGATGAGAATGAAAAAATAATCTCACACACACAAAAGGCACAAGATATGCTCTTTGGAAAACCCTTTCGAGAGAAAACCCAACTACAAGGTGAGGTCGTTTTGCTCTCTTTCTCTGTCTGGAAATATAGCTGCAAATAAAAAAAAGTAATGTCTGTGGCCCGTGGGCTACTACAGTGCACAAATCCTCTCTGTGTACTCTACCTCCTATCTCTCTTGGCTATATTTTCTCATCTATGGAACAAATTCTCTCGAAAGAATGGAATGCCTCTTCCTCCTAGTGGCCCGGTTATAACATAGCCCGATAGCCTACTAGTGGTTAAGTTGGACTACATCAACTCTTAAACAGAGTTACAAAATATAATCTTCTAGATACTTTTACATCAAAAATACGTGGCTAGCCCGTTTTCCATGAATAATGGAGCCTGACACAGCATCCTCCCAAACTATAGGTATGAAAATAGGAAGGTCAACTTCTGAGTGGCATAACTTTTGCATATGGACTCTGATTGACGCGATTCTTGTGCCGTTGGAAAGATTTATGTGTTTAGAATAGAATGAAAAGGTGCTATGATTCAGCATCAAAGTTTTACCCCCAAAAATGTGATTTTATGCTTCAAAAGCTCTTGGAAGATTTCAAACCCCGTTTTGCCAAACTGGGTCCCGCGGGTAAAAACAGTCTCGTGAGTTGATTCCTTCATTTTTTCCACTCCAAATGCATTGATATGGATGAAAAACAATATAATGATCCAATTCGGATCACCCATTCCTTTTCCAAACTCTTTTTCATGGTCCTCATATTTGCATTCAGTACTAGGTTCCTGACATAGAGGTTTTTACATTATCTCCTCATTGGAATGGACCATTTTACAAATATTTTCCCTATGTCAAGGGTGCTGGATGCCTCACAAACCTCTTTGTCATAGTTCTCAAGAATATGATGCACAGATCTCTTGTAACTCTAATTCGCTTTCCTGAAACACTTGACATGTTCCTGATTTTCCTCCAGCTCTTCTAAGCATCTCTGATATTCTTTCTACTGATCAAAATGTGGCTCGCCAAGTGCTTGATCCACCTTTTTGATATGTTGTAAATAGCTAAGTTTTGATTTGGATGCTCTAATTGAGGTTCCACTAGAATCCACTGCAATCTCCTTGTCATGTTCAACAAATGAGACATGTTTACCTTTCCTCTCAACAATAGTTTAGGAGGTGACTCTGCCTATTCATCTGTTGGTTGAGCTACTTCTTTCAAGTCTATGTTTTTATTCTTCAAGAATGCTATCTTCATATGATATTTGGAAAGGGATTCTTTCATCTTGACCACCTTAGGGTTATCTTCCTCATACTTTATGGTGTCTTTCTCATAATGCATTTTGTCTTCTCCTTGCTCAAATTGTATTGGTTCATCCTGCTTCAATGAGATTCTTCTTAGCATGACAACTATTTGTGAGGTGTTTTCAGTTTTTCTTCTTATACCAATCTTCACTTATTATTATTAGAGTGTGTCTTCTCTAGTTCATCAAATAGCTACCAAAACGAAGAGACAAGAACACACGATGTTGGCATTCTTCTAGGGCCAAAACCTCTCCCTCTTGGAGAGGAAAACCTGCGCAAAATTCTTCTTATAGAGATTCCAACTGATGAATACTAAGACCATGACCCTTGACCTACTAGGCCACCCCAAGACCAAGACACCAATCCTCTTCTTTGACACTGTTGAGATCATCATCATTGTTGCACCATCACCGAGGTCTTTATCAACGAGATATTCATATTGAAATATGTATAGGAGAGCTCCATGTAGATCCACCGATATGATGATAGTCTCATCATAGTTGTTCCTTCCCAAGATCATAACCTTTGTGACTATGTCTTCGCTAAGAACGATATCGTAATTGTCATAGGATTATGACTCCAATTTAATGTATGCCGAGATAGTGTGTCACTATGAAATGCTTCCATCTTAATTATGTCGAGACTGTGTGTGGTATTGTAGTATTCCTGTGACAATGTCGACATTTTCACCAAGAATGAGACTATGTTCTTTTGGAACCTAGTCACTGTTATGCCAAGAATACCTCATTGTCATACCCATCCGAAAATCATGGTGATACCTCTCCATCTAAAGTACTGAACAAGTTCCTTGGTCTGAGATTCCTATACCTCCTATACCCTTCCGAAGTTTTGTGCCTCTGTCATCATCCAAAGTTTCAGAGAAGTCTGAGTTTTGTGCTTCCCGTGGTGACTTTAGTTGTGTATATGTAGTTGTCTGTCCATGTACTCAAGCTGACATGATAGTGTGAAACGTTGTGTCATTTTATTGAGCCGACATGATTATCCTTTAGTTATTTAATTTGAGGCCGACATGGCTACATTTCTCATTGTTTTGATTGTTTCCTTGTTCAAGAGGATTTGTGCTTGTCTTGGAGGGTTGATCTAGGTTCTAGGTTGACTCATATACATTGCATAAATTCTCAAGAATAGCTCTTCATAAATTTTACTTTTTAGTAATAAATCCTAAGGCTCTCAATGGGATCCATCTATAAAATAAACCTCTTGTTCATGAAACCCATGCAATAAGGCATAATGATAAATTCATTCTCTTAAAAATCATAATTACAATGTCATGAAGATCGAACCTAGTTACACTTTGTTCAACACTCCCTCTTAACTAGGGAGGGATTCATGATGGTACTTGATCATTCTCAATCTGAATAATTTCTCATAAGAAGAATCCGATTGGTAACCCATCTATATAGCATCATAGTAACCAACATTGTTTTGACAGTAAGGCCTTGACTGACAGCTCTATCTCTCATCAAATCATATCACAATTTTGGTGAGACAAATGAATATAGACACCTTCATCATTGTCTCTCAAGGTACATACCCACCCGGGTGTTCATTGAGTATGAGCTTCTAGGACTATTCTTATCTTGGGTTCCCAGCCCTCAAAGAATATCGATCCTCCTGCCTACTCTTATCTTGGATGCCCTACACATCTTCAAGAGCATCGAATGCCAGATGATTACCCAATTCTCACACCTTCATCATTGTCTCTCAAGGTACATACCCACTTGGTTGTTGACTGAGTATGACCTTTTAGGACTATTTTTATCTTAGGTTACCAGTCCTCAAAGAATATCAGTCCTCTTACCTACTCTTTGTTGGGGAAAACTATCTCCTTAATAAATAAATAAAACAACTAATCTCCTAGACATTAATTATCAACCCGAGGAGCATTTTTTTATTTCAAGGTAGTCGGAAAAATATATGCATAAAAATACCAACAATTAACACTGGTTCTATATGATTGTGTTCTATATTATCAAGCTCATTCAATAAGAAATAAAATATAAGACTTGAATAATAAAACTAAAATTAAAAAGAAGAAAGTAAATGACACGAAAAACAATTATACTATTCACACAACTTGAATCATTGCTAAATTAAACCACACATTGTTGAATTGTAAATTTAATCTATTGCACCCAACACAATTCAAATGATAATATAAAACTATAAATCAAATGAAATCTAGAAGTCGCAGGAAATAACAAATCTAGAAAATGCAACTTAACAAATTACTTGAATAAAATGGAAATTTACTTTAAAGAATAACGATTGAAATTCAAAGAAACAAGCACACAATTAAACTACTATACATGTTCAAGGCAACACCTCGTCCAAGGTAGTGGCCCAACTACCCAAGGCTCAGTTCCGCCTTGAGAAATAATTTAGATCAGATTAAAAATAACAGATGTAGAACTCAATGGATAGCTTTCTTGATTAAAACACATGAAAGAAATAATTACATAAAATTGAAGTTCTTAACTTTGCCTCCAATTCAACAATTGTTCATCTCCCATCTCTAACCCCTTATATCATCTCCTACATCCTATCTAATAATCGTCCATCTCCTATCTCCTACTTATCCCTCCATTATTCTCATTCTCTTTGATTTATGTTTTCATTTAAATACACAAAGAGCAAAGGGAAGTTACAACAAAGAGGATTACAAAATGATTTCCATTAAAATTTTAGATTGATTACATAATATTAATAAACAAGATCAAATCTGAAATATCTTCCCATGATGATTCAATTGGAATAAGTTGCATCTAGTATTACAATTGGGAGAATTTGGAAAATGACGACAACAACAAATGTAAGAAAATCACCTTCAGAAAACCTTGTATTTCTCTCAATCCAAGCCGAATTCTGGAAAATGCCTCACGGCAAAACTGATGTGGTCTATTCTGGACAAAACCCATGTCTTAGATTTTCAATATTCAATTTAATTTGTTTGAAAAATCCAACGGAAAACTATGACTTCTTATTCCAACGAATTTCTGAGTTGGAATATTTGATTATGAGCTGAAAATCAAATTTGCAATCTGGAAAAGCTCTTGGAGGCTAGAATAGTGAGTGATGTTATAAAAAATTCATTAATAAACTATCATTGGAAAAATCATGCATAATAATCTTCAATATATTAAAAATAAAGGAAAAAAATAATATTTATCCATAAGAGCACAAATATTTATAAAATGGAATTATATGATAAATTATGATAAATGACGTGATAAAGAATGATAGAAATGGATGAAATAGGCATTAGAAAGTGATAATAATAATAATGACAAATTAGTGGCCCAACATACCCCCAAACTGAATATGTTGCATGTCCTCATGCAACCCAAATCCTTTGTATTAACCAAGCTATAATACAAAAATGTCATCCCAACTCATGAAATTGATGGAGCAAATGACTTCTTCCTCAAATAGTGAATATTCAATTTTAGCAATGTTGATGAAGGCGTAACAATTTTCACATTGACTTTCAACTATATGTATATGAAGTTGCAGCAAAATATGATATAAGTAACGACAAACTGCATTAACCATTTTCTCCACTACAAACCACATTTTGCTGAAATTTTGCAAGCAGACTTATACTATATTAATGATTCTCTAATCCAAAAATCAGATCATTTTGATACATGGATCATGAGATATAAGCAAAATGGTTGTAGGTGATAGTGCATGATTTCTGAAATTTTACAAACTAATTTAACTTGAAATTTTTTGTGTTCGTGTATTTTAATGATACTTCTCTGGTGTCCAAAAATCATAAGAATTTAGTTCATAGTTTTAAAGATATACACAAATCAAACTATGCACTATATAAAAATGAAATTTTATGCCTTAAATGATAAAGAAAGTGGAAAACATCCATCATGTGTAGCAATTTTCCCCCAAACTGGAGAATTAGCATGCCCTCATGCAATACTAGAAAACAAATTCAGGTGGTTGCTACAATCGTTGTTGAAATCTATGCTTAGTGTAAAACAACATGGAATAAGGGAGGTTTTGAGAATGAATAAGGAGATCACTGGATGATGGCATGGTCATAATAAATAAATGAATGAGAGTAACACTCCTCCAAACTGAAAGCTTCTATGTCTCTGAAAAATGGGAAGTGGTAAAGATGTGGAATGAATGATGATAAATAATGCTCAATGGATTTTCATGAAATTCTCCTAAATTTTTAATAAATCGGAAACTTTTTCTATTTTATCTCCGAAGAAAAGTGGAATGACATGTATGGACTGGCATTTGTTGAATCTGATGTAAGCTGAGCTGATGCTGAAAGTGATGCAAAAGGTGGAAGCCATGCAAACACATCTTTTCTGAACAATTGTTCGCATTCACGAGTTGCTCGAGCCTCTTCTATTAGTTGCAATAGTGTGTGCTAGTTGTGAATAGAGTTTCCCCCGATACTTGTTGTTCTCCTGTAAACAATTCACTACTTTGCATGCAATTCTCTTGAATCCACAGTTTTAGTTTTGAACACAACAGATAAGCCGTATGCAAAGATTTCAATAAGAAAAAACCTTTGTATAAATGCAATAATAATATTTGTCAAATCAACAATTTATGGCCGAGTTCAGTAATTATATCTTGTCATATCATCATAGTGCATGACCTTCCCCCCTCCAATAAGAAAATGGTGTCTATGACGATAAAGAATAGGGAAAAGGGAAAGGGCGTTGGGGGTTCATTAATGCAGCAAGATAGCAATCAGAGTGATGTAAATAAGATGAAAGATGGTCAGAGTAGTACAAGTCGCAAAGATTGGAAATGACTATAAAATGAATAAAACAAAGAATGGATCATTATGCAAAGAGATATCTGCCTTAGGTGGAAAAGCTATGATGAAAACATGACTGGCAATAAATGATAATGGTTGCTGGTATCGATTGATCGGACAATATTGATATAATGCATATAAAAGGGTAGTTTACCATGCATATTGGTTAATATAGTTATAAACGTTGTTCAATCAATAAATTCACCTTTATAAATGAATCAATAGGAAATAATGGGATAAAGAATAATTGCCAATGTAACATATTACTTCAATACCACAAGTAGAGCCACTATTGCCAGCAGGCATTCATAGCCTTGACAGGGTTGCTTTTTAACCCCAAAAAATGAGCCAAAGTACTCCTTTTAGTATTTAGATGATTCTCATTTTCCTTGCTATAAAGAGACCACTATGCTGGCATGGTAAACAGATAATCATAGTGCCATTCACTAGAATATAACAAAGTGATTAGGTCAGCTCGTGATGAGACCTCTTGTCCTTCTAACAATTTTGACTGTATAGAAGGTCATTGCACTAGTGTGGTGGCCATAATGGAATGTCACTTGTTACATCCTTATGATCATAATAGGTTGGCTCGTAATCTGACCCCTTATCCTTTTTAAGAAGATTTGTATTGTATTTTCATATTTCCATATTTTTATTATAAAGGAAGGGTGGCTCATTTACTCCTTAAGTGTTAAGGATGGTGTGAGAAGTAAAAAATGCCAATGAAAGTTATGCTTTTATCCATATATCATCATATCAAAGGGAATTATCAATTGAAAGTGTTAAAGATAAACCAACATGGTATTAAGATAGTGAATCATTTTATGATATGTCCAAAGAGAATATATTCATCAAGTCATTATATAGATAAACCAATTCAGTTTCGGAATAAAGATAACCATCAAAAGTTTTACAAGTCATAATGGTATTACTATTACTGTTTTTCCTTTATCTTGGGTACAAATTCCAAATCCAAAAAAATAGTTTTGATAAGAAAACATGGGAGAGAAAAATGGTTATTTGATTAAAAATGAATGGCAATGGAACAACAATTATTGATCATAAGAAAAAAAGAAACGCAGTTGTTCGTTTTACTAAACAACGACTGTTCAATCAATTGAACAACAGTTGTTCAATTGATTGAATAGAAAACACACAAAAAGAAATTGGTGTTGTTCAATTGATTGAACAACAAAACACACAAAATAAATTGGTGTCATTTAATGGATTGAACATCAAAACATACAAAAAAAATGGTATTGTTCAATTGATTGAACAACAAGCATTCAATTGATTGAACAACAAAATATGAAAAAGAAATCGATGTTGTTCAATTGATTGAACTACAATCATTCAATCATTTGAACAACAAAACACACAAAAAGAATCTGTGTTGTTCAATTGATTGAACAACAATCGTTCAATCGATTGAACAACAAAACACACAAAAAGAAATTGGTATCACTCAATTGATTGAACAACAATCGTTCAATCTATTGAATAGAAAAATACGCAAAAAGAAATTGGTGTTGTTCAATTGATTGAACAATAATTGTTCAATCGATTGAACAACAAAATACAAAAAAGAAAATCATTATTGTTCAATGGATTGAACAACAATCGTTCAATCATTTGAATAACAAAATATGAAAAAGGAAATCAGTGATGTTCAATGGATTGAACAACAATCGTTCAATTGATTGAACAACAAAATACGAAAAAAAAATTGGAGTTGTTCAATTGATTGAACAACAATTATTAAACACACCCAAAAACAAATCAGATTTGTTCGTTCTATTGAACAACATTTGTTCAATTGACTGAAAAAAAAAACTCTTCAATTGATTGAACAACAATTATAAACACACCAAAAAGAAATTATAGTTGTTCATTCTACCAAACATCAATTGTTCTATTGATTGAACAACAGCTATTCATTCGCCAACGAAATGGAAACTACAACTTTGAAGGAAGAAACACCTAAAACACAAAACATAAGAGAAATTAGAAAAGAAACAACACTTTATTTAAAAATAGTAAATTAATTAACTAATTAAGTTACAACAACTATGATGTTATTTCCTAAGGGAATATCAATCTGTCAATAGAAAAAAATGATCTCTTGGAAAAGTATTTTGGCAGCAGTGACATGAATCTTCAAATGGAAATCAATTCTCCATTTCTTTTGTTAAGAATCTTTTAGGTAATGAATTGGATGAAACACCCTTGTTTCATTAATGTTTCTTTCAATAATCGCTCATTCATAAATTGACCTCTTTATTCTTCTAGGACCTGCAAAAAACGAGTGTCTACCTATAATAAAACATTAAATCATGGAGAAAGAGAGGTGATTGGGCTCCCCTAATCCAAGAAGTATGCAAAAAAAATAACCAGTAGTTACTCAGTAAAACAAATCCATAAAAAAAATAACAAAGTAAAATTAATTTATTACCTGCGGGAGAGCAGTGGCCAATCGTGGGCCAATCATGCTAACCTGCAGTATTTTAATCATAACTTCTTCGTTTTTCGTCCAATTTGAATGATTCCAAAGAAAAATGAAATTGAATTTAGAGGGATATCTCCAATAGAAATAGGTTTTAAAATTTTTATGAGATGATCTGTCAAATTTACTTAGAACGACTTGCATAACAGAGTCATTTTTTACTTCCCAGCTTAGACCAACAGTGGATATTTTAAGCATAACTTTTTCGTTTGATAATGGATTCAAATTATGAAAATTGGAGATTAAATTAGATTCATTTATGTATCTCCAATAGAAACATATTTTTAAGATAAGAAGAATTGATGGGTCAAATACGCAAGTGAACAGTTGGAAAAACGGAGTTTTAAAAGTGCAAATTTACAATAGACAGTCAGCATTTTGGTCATAACTTTCTCATATGATATTGAAATTGAGTGATTAAAATTTCCTTGTAAACTAGATTCATAGGGGAATATACAATATAAACAGGTTTTAAAAATATAGTCATTTAAGTTTCCAGAAATTGATTGTCCCAACTCTTTTCCTGAGCTACCTACTAGACACCCTGTCAATGTTTTGGTTATAACTTTTTCGTTTCAAATCAAAATGGAGTGATTCAAATTGGGTTGGAAAGTATAAATAAGGATATGTATGATAGAAACATGTTTTAAAAATATTCCATTTTGGTCCCTCAAAAAATCACTATCCCGACTGTGTTTTCAGAACTTTCATGAAGCCCGCAAGCTAAAAAAAATATGATATTCAAACAATTTTTCCAAATTGGTGATAAAAATGAATGAGTGTTTGTAGAAATTTTATTTCCAATATAATACATCTACATACACAAATAAATTAAAGAATTTACCACCGATGTTGATTTCCACAACGTGTTGTAACAAAAACAACTATTTTTACATATTAAAAAAAAAAGGTATTTATTTATGTCCTTGTTTATTTAATTTTCTACACTAACCTACTCTGCTTTGAAAAATTAATATTCTTACATAAAGTGTACTTCCAGTGGATCCATTTTCAAAATAAGGCCTCAAGTATGTACATACCCAAATTTGAAAAAAAAAACATGTTTATAAATAATAGGGTATGAGAAGCCAACTTCCCTTGAAAACATGGTGTCAAAATTTGTTGAAGTATGGAGTAATGCTGCAAACAAATGATGGAGTGAAACCAATTTCAATATATCCTTTAATTTCTTGATTTCCCATAGCCGTCATATCATCAAGTTCATTGATTTTTTAAAATAGCTTGTTGATGTAGACTAGAAGAAACCTCATTTTCTTCCATAACTTCTATATTTTTTTAATTTGAAACATTATCAATCTTAATATAAGTTTTCTGTAATGGTGCATGTGAGATAGAATGGGTGGGAAGGGTAGGTAAATTTTGCAGTTCATGTTATGAAACTATTATGCTGTACAACAACCCCCCATTTCTATAAAAAAATTATACAAAATCTTAATATGAAATGGGTCCCTTTTTAAATAAACTTAGTTAGATGTGTGAGTTAATAAATAAAATGGTATTAACCTCATTACAAGAAAAATTCTTATTAAAAGGCTCGATGTAAATAAATCATTTTATAAAGCCCCTTGATAAAAAACAAAGTGTTCCTTTAAAATACTGTAAATAATTCCATATTTGTGATAAAGCGATCAGAGATCGTATATCGTATTAACAAAGGGAATTCACATAAAAGCAAAACTTCATCCAATCCTCCGATCTGAAAAGGAAATAGCAATCGGCAATCAGAGAAATCAAATGCCAAAGGTACACACACAAGGGCTCATCATATCTTCCGATCCGATATCACAATTGGTAATCGGAGATATTCATTGATAAAGGGACATACGTGAAGGCCTCATCAAATCTCTCGATGCGATAAAGTAAATCACAATCGACAATCGGCAGAGTCATATGAAAAAAGGATAAAAGCTTAAGCCAAATCCCGACTGCGATCAATTAATTGGGCACGCATCTCAAAAGGTAAATATACGCTGAAAAATGAATTGCATGCATAATACCCCGCTCCATTATATTATAATATTACCTTTCGCCAATCGGAGATATTCATTGCAAGTGCTAAAGCCCTTCCCTTTGACACTCCTGCTTGTGATTTACTATTTATCGCCGACCGCCGATCGATGAAATCTAAAGCACGCTTGAAATAATCATTCGGTATATGATTGACGAGATAGGTATTTATGGTATTTACTCACCACGACTAGCGGTTTGAACAACTATTAAATTTCACAGTTAAGGGTAGATCCTTTAAAATATTTTATCCGTGGTAATCCTTAACTATATTTCATTTATCGTATGTCAATCACCATAATTCTATTCATTTCATATTGGCTTTCAACGGCATTATCTCTATATTACTGTTTGCAATTTTCTGTGTAGTCTCTCCAAACCCATTAATCCAAACCAAATGGGGAAGAAATCAAAGAAGTCCACGGCAACTCCTGCAGCCAAAGAACCAGAACACAGCAAGAAGGGATTAATCTCAGATACGACATGTCTTGCTCTGGGAAATACCAGCTGGGAAAGCATTTATAATATGATAGAAGCAGAAAAGCCTGAAGAATTAGAAGTGGAAGCAACAACTGATTCAACCAACAAGTCAGAGGGAACACTAAAAGAGTTGGCATGTTCATTCCTTCACAGAATAGTAGCACGGGCCAAAATCTTGCCATATACTGATGTGGTAAGATGGGTGGTAGAGAAAATCCCAACTTCAGATAGAACATTTTCCACAGTTGATGGAAGGATATTCGGCTCATTCAAGCCTAAAGATTTCAGGCAAATGTACCATTTACCTCCACCCGAGAAGCGATACAACAAGGCATTTCTAGAAACATTTGCAAAGGAAAATGACTCGGAATCAGCTCCAATCAAGCAATGGAGGCATTTCCCAGAGAAACACAAGCACGAGTCTTTGGGTAAGTACTCTGTTGACTCATTAGCTTCCCCTTATTGCTATGTTGGAGCTATGATGTGTAGATTGTGGGGACAACATAATTCTGCCAAATTCACTATACATATGGTCCCGTTGATGGAAGTTGCAATTAATGATTATGTTATGAATTGGGAAAATATTTTGTTTGATAAACTAGCCACGGAGATTTTAGAGTACAGAAGAAATGCATATAAGACTTCCCGGACCATTCCCCCTTTCTACTACTGTGCATATATTATGGATACTATTTGTTTTAATTCTAAATACCCGATGCTCGAATGGAAGTGGACTGCCCAAGATCCGAACCCAATTCATATTTATCACAAGCAGTTGTGGAAGGCACACTATAAAAATCACGTGTACAGAATTTGTAATGGTTTTGTTTTACCTATATATTATTCTATTTTTAATAAGTCTGCTCCCAGGATATCCCAGGAAGCAGAAATTGATTTGACAGTAGTAGGTAGTTGGTTCGGGGAGGAGAAATTTACCTATGTAAGGCTTTTTGGCAGCCTCACTAAACCCCATGTCCTCCCCTTGTATGTGCCTGATAAATTGTTGGCACGATAATTTGCATATCAAATAACTGTTGAAGGGACTTCAAGAACTCTTAGGGATTCAAAGAAACAGATGTGACCTATATTTCCCCTACGATGTGGCGTTTTCACCCTACATGACTACAAGCATGCAGAGAAAGACACAGAAAAGATTCAAATGTTGAATCTTGCCACCATTCCTAACAGGCAATATGATCCAAGAAAGGTTGCCCATAACATCACCGCTCAAGCTAAACTTGCCAAATTTGATCATGAAGTGGATGACTTTGATGATTTAGTTTTTTCGGCTGATACATTCTTTCAAGTTAAAGGATTAGCTATAATCAGGTATCAAGAAGAGGGGTTAGAAACGTTTAGTAGGCTCAGATCCCAGAGGTTGCAAACTCTACCTTTGGACCTATTAACAACAACTCCTACAGATCAGCCCCAGTGCCAAACAGAACATGAAGTAGCTGACAAGACTCTTGTAGTTGAAAAGATTCCTAAAAAAAAAAAAATTCCAGAATAGGAGCAGGGACAGGGAAGAAGCAGTGAACTCATTGATTCAAACATTTATGTTGATCCCAAACTGCTCAAATAAATGCAACAATTTGAGTCCATCATCAGTAATACTGAGAGCCTACAAGGATTTAGCACACCAGAGGTGACAACTGGTCAGAAGACAGCAACTAATACAGTTTCGACTGAAAGAACTAGCAGCCCACCCATGACTCAAAAGGATGTAGAAATAATTCCCGAGAATCCATTCGATGAAATTGTTCTACATCTAGAAGAAATTTGACCCTTGGATGTCTTCTACAGCCCTAAGCATAGGGATGTAATAAAGAGACAGGAAAAAGAGGAAAATTGATCAATCTCCTCTTTTTCCTTCACAAATGGAGATAATAGATGTGGTATGGAGAGAAGAAGTCAACCCTTCTGAAGATCTCACTAAACTCTCTCAGTATGCTAGAGCATACACAGTAGCTACAATGGACAAAGCATCGGAGGTAAGCAACTTGCTTAAAGAAAAGGATCAAGCAATTATTTCGTTGGAGGCATAGGTACAAGAGAAGTAGCAGAGGATAGAGCAGTTGGAACAACAATTAGCAGCCCAGAGACAATCCAATGATCAATTAAATGAGCAATTGCTCAAAGAAAAACAAAGGATTGATCAACATGCAATTCAGAAACAATAGGAACTATCTCAAGCATTGAGCAAGTTGCGATCATTAAACGAATAGTTAAGCAAATCAAAAGAAGAACAGATCGCTCAACTATCACTGCAAATAGAAAGGTTCAAAGAATATCCCAAAGAGGGAGAATTTAGATCAGAGGCTCTCCAGATTACCGAAGCATTATCTAATCAATTGAGCTTATTATGTCATAATATCTCTCTCGTTCTTCCCTTATGTGAAATCTTGTTATCTATGATTGATAAGTCAGTTGATGAAAGATGAAAACTGGAGCAAGCAGATGAAAGATTAACAGAGTTTCTCTCTAGGCAAGAAACCAAAGAAGGAAAAGCTACAAATCTACCCCAAATTCTGGAATCGCATAAATAAATCCTATTCCTTGAATGGCAATCTCAACTAATGAAAGTAGAAAGGGCGACATCAAGATGCAGATCAGCAACTAATAATCTAGTTGAATTGATTAATGACACTCTTTATTTATCAAATTTAATTACAAAGTGTACTCCAAGGAAACTTCCATCAGCAAAAACATTAGAGCAAACATGGAAATAGGAGCTGGAATTGATCGCAGGAATTCAAACTTTAACATGGGAAACCTTTTGGTTCTTCCTTGTTAAACCATATAGTCAGCGAACAATGATGAAATGCCTCACAGATGCAATTGGTTATATGATTCCCGAAATTACTGATGCCACATACACTACCCAGTTACATTCGCGTATGAATCATCCTCCAAAAATGCAACCGATGCTCGCCATTTGCCAGCTCAAGCCACAAGATAGTCAGCCAAAACAGTGAACCATTCTGACCAACTACAAGCATACCTATTTCGGGGAGATTTTCATATATTTGTGTTTTGGTTATACCAGCACATTGCATTTTTATTTCATAGTTTGTTAGTTTAGATAGTATTTATAGACCCTATCATGTTTTTAGAAAGGGTCCTAAAAAATTTTTATTAAGATTTGGATCAGAAGTTGCACTACTGTGCTTCCGATATATACTTTTTTATAAAACTGGACCTAAACTTTGAGTTTTAATGAAGAATAATTTTATATGATATGCACTATTACTTCTTGTAAAAGTATTTCCAAGTTGAAAGGCGGGATCTGATTGCAATTCATATCGGAAGAGACTCAAATACATATGGTACTACTATCTATGTTTTTGCTTCATGCTTTTATGTGAATCAGCATTTACTTGTTTTGCTATTATTGATATATGTGTATGCTTTCATAGCAATTATTTGGCTTATCACTATTGAATGTTTAAGAGTTGTTATTTTTCATACATATATGTGTCAATGATATATAAAATTAGTGTAATAATGTTTTAATTATTATTTTTTTCAACTACTTGAACAAAGTAATTATCATATGAATGAATTTTTTTGTTTATAAGTAGAGTCATCTATATGCCTACTTGTCAATAAGAATCATAAAAAATTACACTAGGAGAAAGACTTCACGGGATAGATTAGTTATTTATATTGTTGCACTTTAGAATAAATCCTCCATCATTCCCATTAGATATTAGAAAACCAATCACTTATCCATCCCATTTATAAATCAATTGGGAAATTGATCCCATTATATCCAGTCAGAGCCACCACACCAAACGGAAAAGGAGCTGCCTTTAAGGTCCGGACCAGGTGGTTTTCCCCGATGTTGATGCAACGATTTTCGAGGCATCAAAATTTTTGGCGCTAGAAGGAGGGCATGAACTGTGAATGGCGAGAAAAACCAAATTTACAATCCATTCTGAGAGTAAATCTCCTTCCACCTCACCTCCGGCTTCTCCCTTGCATGTTGAAACTTTGGTTTCCAAGCAAGAAGCTGAGAAATCAACAACCACTACTCAACCCCAAAATATCTCATATAAATTAACTCCAAAATCTCTCGAAGTACAATCTCTCATCCACAAACTTCAAGGATTCTCAATATCACCACAGAAATCCGAGTTATCTCAAGGCAATGTAACTTCGCAATTTGTTCATTCTCACCCCCTTACCAGACTTCAGAGTGAAAAGCTTGTTATTGAACCTACTGAGTTACCTTTGACTAAAAGGAAACAGGCAAGGAAGACAACTAAAGGATCTGATAGTGAAACCTTTTCATCATCATCATCCATTTCATCTTCTCCAGTGCAAAGTCAATCATCCACTCCTCCACTCCAGATTGTCATTCAACAGGGAACTGGAACTTCAACATATGTTTCTCAACCTTCTCAAACTTCAATATCTACTCCTTCCCAACCATCTGGAACTTCATCGGTGCTATCATCTATTAGTAGCTCGATTATGGCTCAGAACCCATGGAACAATCCTGGTGCAGTCACAATGCCTGCACCTTTGCACCCATTGCCATCTCATCCTGAGAAATGGTTGCCAAAATTTAATCCAGATGTAGGCATACAGGCAGATGAACACATAAACAACTTTATGTTGTCAGTCAACTTAAAAGGAGTTACTGAGGAAGATGTGGTTGTTAGACTTTTCCCTTATACCCTACAAGGATCAGCTGGGTCTTGGTATTTTCCTTGCCATCACAATCCATTACTAGTTGGAACATTTTTCAAGAACAGCTCTTGACTAAATATGGTGATGATAGATCTGTAGCAACACTAATCAATGATATTTCAAATCTTAGAATAGAGTCTAAAGAGCCTATAAAAGAGTTCAATTCAAGATTTAATAAACTCTTAAATAAGATTCCTACTGCCTCTAAACCAAGTGAACAAGTTAGAAGTGAATGGTATATAACAACTTTACCTTCAAACATAGCTATCTTTGTAGATAGAGTTGCAAAACCTACTCTAGCAGAAAATATGAAAGAGGCACTTGTTGCAGAAAAACATATTATCGCCTTAGAAAAGAAAGCTTCTCTTGAAGATAGAAAATCTAAAAAAGTCTCCTTCAAAGATGATTCGAAAAAGAAAATGGCTAAAGATCCATACGATATGGAAGGTCTCTAAAAAGTTCTAAAGACTATGTCAAATGAAATGATAGAAATCAAGAAGCAAGTAGTAGAGACTTCAACTAAAAAGCCATTTAGAAACTTTAAGAGAATCAAAACCCCCTAATGCTATATCCAATGCAGAGTCAGAACCCAAGGACAATGAAGAAGAAGATACAGTCTTATCATATGAAGAAACTGAAGAAGAGGTAATTGTAGAATGTCATGGGATGTGGGACTTTATTTTTTCCAATTCTAATACAAAAAATGAACAGGAAGCTTTCCCAGTAAGCACCAGAAGTAAAGACACTCCAGAACCTGTTCAAGTAACTCAGAAGAAAAAGAACATGGATACCACTACTAAAGAAAAAACTCCCACAAAGAAATTTACAGTGACACCTACTCAAATCAGTCATCAGCTTCCAATCCACCTTCAACATCTAAAATGTTAGTAGTTACAGACTCTATGGATTACAACATCATTGAAGACATGAAGAAAATGAAGGCAAATATCACTATATTTGAACTTAGTAAACTCAAACATCAACAAAAATTGCTACTCAAGGAATCAGATGCAGTACCTTCTTCTCCACTTCCAAATGCTATATTGTCCAAAGCTGCTAATGAAATAGGTAAACCACCATCTGGTAGAGTAGAAGCTACTGATGCTACTCTAATTGGAGATAGATCAAATTCCCATACTCCTCCTTTTCTCTTGACTTACGAGATTTATAATAGAAATCTACACAATTGCTTGACAGACTCAGGAGCTTCCTCGAATATAATGCCAGCTTCAGTTTGTTCTAAACGGAATATTGAACCCCAAAAGTATGCAATCCATATTGTCCAGTTGGATAGAACTAAGGTCCAGGTATTAGGAGAAATCGACTCAGTTACCATTAGGTTATCAGCTGATCCAAGAGTGGTTCAAAGAATTGACATTTTAATCGTTAATATCCCTGAGTTCTATGGTTTGATTTTAAGTAGAGACTAGTCTGAAAAACTTCATGGTTACATTTCCACCGATTGGTCTCACATGTGGCTGCCCTATAAAGGAAAGCCAAATCAAATTAAAATTAATCGGGAGAAGCATATGACTCATACTGTAACAAAGTTTGAGCAAGAAAACTAGCCTATAGCATTCAACAATAATATTCTGGGTAACTACTCATCTGAATCATTCTTTGATAATTTTACTGCTCAATCATCACCTTTCTCAGTTAATAATTTCACATCTCAAATCGAAATTTTTTCTCAAACAGATACATCAAGATGTGTTAAAATTGCTGAAAAAATTGTAAATAAAACTGTAGATAAACCTTTATTTTGGTCATTATATTTTGATGGATCTAAATCTAACGAGGATGCAGGAGCAGGATATATCTTAGTTAGTCCTGAGGGAGAAAACACCATGTTATTATGCAAATTAGAATTTGAGTGCACAAACAATACTGTTGAATATGAAGCCTTGATTCAAGGACTTTATAAAGCAATTGGTCTTAAGGTACAGTATTTGAAAGTGTTTGGTGACTATGAAATTGTTATAAAACAAGTCAGAAATACTATACATTGTCTTTCTAGTCACCTTAAACATTATCAATCCTTGGTACAAGACCTTGTATCTCATTTTCTAGCATTTAATATTTCTCCCATTCCTAGATCCCAGAATGTAGCAGTAGATTTACTAGCCAATGTTGCTTCTAAGCTCCTTCCATCTAGAGATTATAGTCCTGATAGATTTTCAGTAGAGTTAATTTTCAGGCCATCAATTCCCGATAATGTCACTAACTCGCGAGTATTCAATCATGACACTGACATTTTAAATTTCTTAACTTCTGATAAGTCCTATGATGATCAAATTATTTATGAAAGTGAGCATGATCTTCAAATGAAAGAAAAACTTGAAGAAAACTTAATACCTAAACTAGTGGTCAAACTTGAAGACCTTTATGACATCAAAGATACGTTTAAATAGGTTACTAATTCAAAGCTTCAAAGTTCTACTTTGAGATTTGAATTAATAAACCTTGGTACAGAGAACAATCCACAAAACATCAATTTGGGTTTAGGACTTACTTCAGAAGAAATAATTGCATTTATCAGATTATTGCATAGATATAAAAGTGTCTTCGCTTGGAAATATGATGATTTGAAAACATATGATACTTCTATCATACAACATACAATTCCAATGATATCTGAAGAAAAACCAGTACAACAGAAATTAAGAAAAAATCATCCTAACCTAGAGAGTCAAATAAAAGCCGAATTAAACAAACTCTTGAAAGCTAAGATAATTTTTCTTGTTATACATTCAAATTGGGTGTTTAACATGGTGCCAGTAAGGAAGAAAAATGGTGACATTAGAATTTGTATTGATTTCAGAAATCTTAATAAAGCGAGTCAAAAGGATAACTTCCCTTTACCAACCATGGAGCAAACTCTCCATTCAATAGTTGGTTCTGAATTAATGTCCTTCTTAGATGGTTTTTCAGGGTATAACCAAATTTTGGTGCATCCCAATGAAAAACTTAAGACTACTTTCAGAACTAAGTGGGGAACTTATCCCTATCAAAAAATGCCTTTCGGATTGATCAATGCTGGAGCTACATTCCAAAGAGCAATGGACATAGCATTTAAAGGTCTAATAAATAAATTAGTAGTTGTCTATTTGGATGACATTACTGTTTTCTCTAAAAAAAGATCAAATCATTTACATGACTTGAAACAAATCTTTGAGCGCTGCAAAAGGTATGGCATTTCACTCAATCCTAAGAAGTCCTTTTTTTCTCTTGACCAAGGAAAACTCTTGGGGTTAATTGTTTCAAAAGAAGGTATTTATATTGATCTAGCTAGAATCAAAGAGATTTCTGGCATTTTTTTTCCACATAATAAAAAAACAATGCAATCTTTTTTAGGTCAAATTAATTTTGTAAAAAGATTTGTTCCAAATTTTTCACAAATTATTTTACCATTACAAACCATGATCAAGAAAAGCTCAGTGTTTAAATGGGGGCATATAGAAAAAGAGGTTTTTGATTCAACCAAACATGCAATCATAAATGCTCCTGCATTAGACACTCCTGATTTTTCAAATCATTTCATTTTATATACTCTTGCATCTGATTCATCTTACGCAGCAGTCCTGACACAAATCAATGATCAAAACTTGGAAGCACCAATTTCATTTTATAGTTCAAATATTTAAGGTGTTGAACTTAATTACTCCGAAGTTGAAAAGCAAGCCTTTGTTGTATATAAAGCCATTAAACACTTTAGGCCCTTTCTCTTAAAATCTCACACAAAAGTTATAGTCCCTTTTTCAGTAGTAAGACAGTTAATAGTTCAAAGGGAATTGGGAGAAAAAAGGGCAAACTAGGTCACGGCATTACAAGAGTATGATTTGAACATTAGACCAACAAAGATTTTCAAAGGCCAAGGTTTTTGCAGGTTGTTAGCAAGAGCTTCTAATATTCAGGAACATGAAGGTACAACTGATATTGAAGAAATCAATGAGATAAGTACCATTAATCCTAAGTCCCAATATGTTGATTTGATATTCTATTTGAAAAATGGATATGCTCCTTCTAATCTTTCCTGTAAAAATAAATGTGCCATAAGACTGAAAGGAAAAAACTTTATGATTGTAGATGATGTGCTGTTTAGATGGAATTATGATTCAATTTTGTTAAGATGTTTAGAAAAATCTGAAGCACAAAAGATCTTACAGGAACTACATGATGGTCCAGCAGGAGGACATTTTGGAGCTGATACAACAAGCCACAAAATTATTCATGCTGGGTATTATTGGCCCACATTATTTAAAGACACTCATGAATATGTAAGTGTTGAGCACTGGAGAAGATATGTTATTTTCATTTACTTTGTTATCTTTTCTTCAAAACTCATAACCTTTTTACATCATGAGCTAGGTATATGATAAGAGAATATGATAAAATCTAGAAGATTTGTATGTAACATGAAATAACTAATAATTAACCTTTTTTCTCTGCAGAAAGAGGAGAAAATGGAAGACTGCCATCCCAAAGGAAAGAACAAGACCAAGTTAATTGTTGTCCCTTTGACAGGGAACCACGTTCAAACAAGGCGACCCAAATTAGAGCATAACAGCCAGAAAAAGGAAAAGGAGATACCCAATCGGCACAAAAGAACAAGAGGATAACTGAGAACTAACAGTTTGGTGAATCCCTCAGGATCCTTTGATCCTGAGGGATCGCTATCTTAACAATCCTCTGTATCATTGATATCTCTGCTCGGCTGTTATAAGAAGGGGTAGCACTATTAGCTTGGGGGAAGAACTATTGTTATTTTTATGAAATTCTTCTTGGTACTTGAACTTTGATCATCGACTCCCTTTGAAGAGCGATTCGTTGTAACTCTGTTTAATGTTTTAACATATAAATCTGGTTGTTGTTTTATCGTTGATTCTGGAGTAGCCTCAAGAAGTGAGACCCTGGAGGCTAAGGGCCCAGCCCTGGTGGATCACTTGCTCCTGTAACATTATTTCTGATTCATGTGTGGTTTTATTTCTTCCATTTACTATGTTCAGCAATCTGATGTGCTTTGTTGTTTTATATATCGGCTCTGTTATATATTCTTGACTAAGTAATGTTGTTATCTGCAACAAGAATTCTATGTTATTCATTCTAACTTTATATCGCATTGTTGTTCCTTTGGACAATTGATATCACATTGTCGTTCCTTACAGATTGCCATTTGATTACAGATTAACACTGTTGTATGTTCCTAAATCGGTACTACTGTATGGTTTATTCTTAAATTATGATTGTTGTTCATTCGGGATTGCTGTTCCGTTGTGATTGCAGTTACTATTACTTTATAGCTGTGATTCATACTTATTGTATCGAACCTCAGATTATTGTTCCTTTTAATGTTAAGTATGTCGCGTGTTTAATATGGTTTGTTGTACATTCATATTTAATCTATGTTGTTGTTCTATATGATATTTTTGTTAGTCCGTTGTTCCATTTCTGTTTGTTGTTCAATTCAAAGGCTGTTACTTAATTCCTGTAGGTTATAACTATTGTTGCATTCAATTCCGTAGGTTAATATTTTGCTATTCAATTTTGTTTATAAAGATAGTTGTTTTTCCATTTCTTGTCATTTGAAGTTATCAACGCTTTGGTGTGAATAAGGTCTGAGACTGTAGTGAACATCGACATATGCTATCTAGTTCTCAGTTTGATGATTCTTTCTTTGAGTTCTTTTTTATTGCATCAGTTTACAGAGGGAAGAGTTACTATTACTGTACCCTTGACTAATAAATTGTTGTAGCTTTCTGAACGTATGATTTGAGTCTTAGGTTTCTTTTTGCAAGTAGATTTTATTCTAAGAATTCGTTTATTCTTGTATTTAGAGTACTATACTACTAGCATTACTCTGACAAATAATCGCCTCAAACTGAGTACACTCTTTGAGATAACAAATCATTCCTGGATTGACAATTAATGTAGGGTAAATAGAGGTGAAAAGACTCTTTTTACTACTCGACATTTTGGCATCGTTGCGGGGGAAGAGTGTAGCCATTTTTTTCTTTTCCAGAGTAGTGTAAAAACCTGCTAAGAGAGAATTGGGTTTTAAAAACGGAAGGTAAGAACCTGCGTACGGAGCATGTAATAGCCCTGCTCCCCTACCCGCTTTCCTACAAATTTGTTGCTGTTTCTTTGGGTAGAAATTAGCATTTGATTTGTGTGCATGACTAAGTAGAAAAAGCCTGAAAAGAATCCTAAACCTCTACCCAAGCCTGATAAAGCTAAGGGGCCAATGACCCTTGGCCAATCAACCTTTATAGACGAAATCCTTAAGAAGGCAGAATCTAAGCCTTCAGTAGGACCTAGAAAAGTTACTTCTAGACAACCTACTAGTTCCCTTCAGGCCACAAGATCACCATCTGTAGCCTTTGCTGAAGTGCACAGTCACACCGAAGTGCAAGATTTTCAAGAAATTGAGAATTCTAGCCCAAAATCATTGCAAGAAGGGAACCTTAGCAACCTCTGTGAAGGGAAAGGAGAAACCGGGGAAACTGAAGAACCAAGATCTCCTCTTGAGATAATTCCGCCATTAAGCAGCCCAAATAAGAGAAGTGCTGCAAAAATCATCCATAACGAAGTTGAAGAACGTCAAAAACCAAAATGCCCCCAGATATTAGGAATCTCATCATCCCAAATAAAGGAAGTGTTGTTAAGGCCATTCCTGCTGAAGCCAATCCCCCTCGTCAGCCTAGAAATACCCTCCTAGACATCCCAGAATATTATTGGCACATATTTGACCAAATGGCCCAAAACCAGCCAAACACCCAAACTTCTACACTGCAATATCCCATTGCGGACATTGCAGCTAATGCTCCTATGAAAGCAATTCCTCTCCAGCATATCCCTACATTTCATGGCCTTACATCAGAAGATCCAGATGCATTTTTGTTTGAATTTGATGTATTGTGTAGAGGTTATGACTATACCACCGATCCCTAGAAACTAAAATTATTTCCCTCTACATTAAAAGGGGTTGCTTTAAGATGGTTTGTAGGGTTGGGTGGTGGTGTTATAAATAACTGGAATCAAATGAAAGAGTCTTTTCTAAAAAAATATCAGGATTATTGCAGGTCTAGAGAATTAAAAGATGAAATATTTCAGATGGTAGCTGGACCAAATGAAACATTAGAAGAATATGTTGAGCATTTTCAGTATAATCTTCAAAGATCTCCTTATGCATCATTACCCTTACCTGATAATGTATTAAAAACAACATTAATTAGAGGAATGAAGGAACAATGGATTGAAACACTAAATATTATGGGAAAATGAGATATTTATGAGGAAAATTTTGCTGATATTATTAATTTATGTTTCAGGAGTTCAAGAGGCAGCACAAGACTAAAACTAGCAAAATATGATAGGTTTGCAAGAGATAACAAAATTTCTGCAGAAGGAGTAACTTGCACAGAAATTGGAAATTTATTAGAAAATTTTAAAACCGACATATTGGGGACTCTGACAATGCAACTTGATATTATGCAGGCCAAGTAGAAACAAGCAGAGGTAGAAAAAAATTTGGCAATCTTTTGTCCCAGATGTAGAAAGAAACATAGCCATAAAGAGTGTTTGTTAGATGCAGTTCAAGTTTGCGCCATTTGTAAAAGACCATTCTACAGAGATTTTTCCTTCACTTCCTGGATTGAAAGCAGTCTACAAGGAAGTGGAAGAAGAGCCAGAACCGGTGTACCTACTTAATCAGCGCCGTCAATGGCAGCCGTGACAATCAGGTATGTTCTCTGATCCAACTTCTTCTTTTCAGCCTCCACAATATCATGCTCAGCAATATAATATTATGTGGCAAAATCAACCTCCATTCTCAAATTGGTCACAACAACCATTTCCTTCATCATCATCATGGCCGAATCAAGCAAGTTAACCCAATTGGCCAAATTTTCCCTATGCCCCACCATATTGGCAAAACAATGTATATCCAGTGCAATGGTCCACTCCTACTTCACAAAGTCAAGCCTGGTAGACAAACTGACAAAGACCGATGAATCAGCCAATAGGAACCATTCCGCTCCCTCAACCTACATTGCCAGCATTACAACAAAACCCCTAGTCTAACTTAAGACCACAACTCCCAGCCCAGCCCAACCCTAATCTGAATAATAGACCGGTCCAATCCATTCAAATAATTGAAACACCAGGCACAGAAACTGATCTAAGGGAGTGTAATGACCTTTAGTTAAGATTTGGGTGCATTATAGAAACAGAGGGAGATAAAACCGCTCAAGTTGAAAACCAGTTACCTATAGAACAACCACTGCAAGAAGAGGATGTGATCAGGCAACAAACTCATGATCAAGTAATCATATCTTCTACACCATTCCCAGAACTATTAATTATACCTCAACCTATACAACATCCTGATTTTGACATTCAGGAAGAACTTAAAAATCTGTACAAAAAAATTCCACTCCTCCAAGCCATCCAAGACATCCCAATATATGCAAAAACCATCAAAGAGTTGTGTTTAAAAAAACCAAGGAAGAGAATAACAAATAACCCAATAGTCCAAGTAGTTGGCACCTTATTCGACCTATTATCAGGAAAAGAAACACCCGTTAAATATGAAGACCCAGGAAATCCAATAGTAACAGTACAAATCAATGGGCAAACTTTTGCAAATGCCTTAGTTGATTTAGGGGCTACAATTAACATCCTAACAACCACCACTTGTCAAAAACTGGGCATTACATCAGTAGAACCAACTTCCACTTTATTAGAACTAGCTGACCGATCTGTGGTTAGGCCATAAGGCACACTACATGATGTCATGGTCTCCGTTGATTCCTAAGAGTATCCTACCGACTTTCTGATAATAAACCCCAAAATCTGACTTGATGGACATCCATTGATTTTAGGCAGACCTTGGCTTGCAACCGTTGATGCTTATATTGGCTGTCGACAAGGCAGTATGAGCATAACTTGAAGGGCTAGAATCAAGAATCTAGCTTGTATCCTCCAGCCCAGCCAAGTGTCACAATAATGAAAACTAACAAACATCCTGTATTATACCTCACTGAAAATATTAGATCCCCATTAACTGTAGAAGATACCTTCGATTTCAAAGATCAAATAGAGGATGATGTCATTAACAACTTTCTTAGCTAGACTAAATCTAGATCCCACATACAATGTCATATGATAGAAGCAGCATTTGATAATGAACTAGAAGAAGATCCTCTCAAAGACATTCATGATCAAACAATACCTACTACCTCTTATCAAATAGAAAAACTGTAGAAATTGAGCCAGGAAAAACTTTAAACATTAATGGAAACTTGACTCCGGAACAAGAAGAGAAGCTAATCCAGGTACTAAGAAAATACAAAGAAGCATTTGCATGAGATTATCCTGACATGAAAGGAATCGATCCCCAGTTATGTACACACCACATTTACATAGAAAAGGATGCAAGACCTATTCGCCAACCATAAAGGAGACTTAACCCTCATCTAAAAGACATTGTAAAAGCGGAACTTCAAAAACTTTTAGATGTGAACTTTATTTACCCTATCTCCGATAGCAAATGGGTCTCTCCGCTTGTAGTGGTGCCAAAGAAGAGTGGAAAATGGAGGATTTGTGTAGATTATAGAGAGCTAAATAAATCAACACAAAAATACCACTTTCCCCTTCCATTCATTGACCAGGTATTAGATACGTTAGTAGGAAAGAAATTATTTTCTTTCTTGGATGGCTTCAGTGGATACAATCAGATTCAGATTTCCCCTGAAGACCAAGACAAAACTACTTTTACTTGTCCTTAGGGAACATTTGCCTACAGAGTTTTACCTTTTTGCCTATGTAATGCCCCTACCACATTTCAAAGGGCTATCCTCAACATCTTTTCAGATTTAATAAATAAAGGGCTCGAAGTATATATGGATGATTTTACACCATATGGAAATGATTTCAACCCAGCATTGTACACACTAGAAAAAGTGTTGCAGCAATGCATTGCCACCAGGCTTTGTCTGAGCCATGAAAAATGCTATATGATGATGATTGAAGGACTTATTCTAGGCCATTATATTTCAGCAGCTGAAATACAGGTAGATCCATCCAAAATTCAAATAATTTTGTTAATACCTACTCCTACCACTCAGACAGAGCTACGTAGTTTTCTTGGATTTTCTGGTTATTATAGAAGATTTATAGAACATTTTTCTCATATTGTTGCACCTTTATATGCACTAACAGGGAATGTTGACTTCGTTTGGACAGAAAAATGTGATTGCGCTTTTCAGGATCCGAAAAAGCTTGTGTCAACAGCCCCAGTACTTCGAGGACCAAATTGGGACCTGCCATTTCAAATTTCATCAGATGCTTCAGACACAGCTATTGGAGCAGTCATTGGGTAGGAAGAAGATAAAAAACCATATGCGATTTATTATATTAGCAAAAACTTGTCTCTTGCTGAATTGAACTATACTATGATTGAAAAGGAATTTCTAGTTGCAATACATGCCATCAATAAATTTAGGAATTATATCACTAGATATCCTGTTATTTTATATATAGATCACTCTACCATAAAATATTTAGTGAATAAACCAATCACAAACAGTAGAGTAACCAGATGGCTGATTTTATTACAGGAATTCGATATCACAATAAAGGAACGACCTGGAAAAGAAAATCCTGTAGCTGATTTTCTCTCACGAATGCCAAAACCAGTGGATGCAGCAGTGGTCAAAGATCAATTTCCAGATGAACATTTGTTCGCTGTCACTATTAAAACACCCTAGTATGCTGATGTTGTGAATTATTTAGCAGTAGGCAAATTACCGAAACATCTGACCCCCAATGAACGAAAGCAGATTGTCCAGTGTAGTACTCGATTTTCTTGGATTGGGGGCTACTTGTTTCATACAGGGGCAGATATGCACATCAGGAGATGCGTCCTTGAAGATGAAATTTTTGACATCTTGAAAGCTTGTCACGATGGACCATGTGGCAGACATTTCACAGATCGGAGAACTAGTCACAAGGTGCTACAAATAGGGTATTATTGGCCCATGATCTTCAAAGATGCAAAGAAGTTCGTTCAAACTTGTGACAACTACCAAAGAGCAGGACGCCCTGGATAAGCCGATGAAATGCCCCTAAACCCACAGCTAGTTATTGAACCATTTGAATGATGGGCGCTTGATTTTGTTGGTCCAATTAACCCATCATCAAATCAGAAAACATATATTCTGGTAGCAAGAGAATATGTCACCAAATGGATTGAAGCAGATGCATTGCCGAGAGCTACATAGGGTTCCGTCATAGAGTTCCTGTTCCACATATTTGTGTGATATGGCATCCCAAGAGATATAATTACGGATGGAGGACCACAGTTTGCTAGTAATAAAATTGTTGCAACACTAAAAAACTATCATATTCAACATAAAATTACTACTCCATACCACCCACAGGCAAATGGTCAAGTAGAAAGCACGAATAAAATAATAAAAGCAATACTGACAAAAACCATTGCATCACACAGACGCAACTGGGCTGCCAGATTGCTAGAAGCATTATGGGCATACATAACAAAATGGAAAAGTACTACCTGTTATTCACCATACCAGCTAGTATTTGGAAAGGAACCCATCTTCCCAATAGAATTTGAAATACAGACACTGTGAATAGGACAAGAAATCGGTCTAGATTTAGACAAGGCCCAGATTAATAGATTATAGTAGATCAATGAGCTAGATGAAATCAGGCTCTCTGCCCTTCAACATACTGTGCTAATCCAACAACAGCGAGCCAAACGGCACGACGCACTCATTAAAAATAAAGTCTTCCACGAAGGAGATTGGGCGCTGCTATACGATTCCAGGTTTCAAGATTTTCCAGGGAAACTTCAGACTCACTGGCTAGGACCATACGAAATCCAGAAGGGACATGATAATGGCACCATTACTCTAACCACCATTGATGGATCCCAACATACCTTTAAGGAAAACGGCCACTAAATATAAACCACTTACTCGGGAATCCTTTTACCAGCAACTCTGTGAAGACTCCGACATGCAGATTCTGGTTGAGGAAGAGAAATCTTCCTCACCTTTGGTTCATTAAGTAATTCAACTACTCTTACACATTGTACATAATTCTTTTGTTTTGTATATATTTTTGTAGTTTTATAACATTTGCACTTTGTTGTTCCTTTCGAAAGGAACAACATTTCCACCACTTTGCTGTTCCTTTCTCAAGGAACCACACCTTTGCACTTTGTTGTTCCTTTCGAAAGGAACAACATTTCACCATTTTGTTGTTCTTTTTTTCAAGGAACAACACTTTTGCACTCTATTGTTCCTTTCCAAAGGAACAACATTTCCGTCGTTTTGTTGTTCCTCTTCAGAAGGAACAACACTTGCATTTTTTTCTGTTGTTCCTTTTCCCAAAGGAACAACACTTTCGTTTTCTACTGTTCCTTTTTCCAAAGGAAAGGCACATTTTCGTTTTCTGTTGTTCCTTTTCCCAAAGGAACAACACTTTCGTTTTTTTTTTGTTCCCTTTTCCGAAGGAACATCATTTTTGTTTTTTTGTTGTTCCTTTTTCCAAAGGAACAACATTTTCATTTTTTTTTATGTTCCTTTTTCTGAAGGAACGTCGTTTTCGCTTTCTGCTATTTCTTTTCCCAAAGTAACAGCATTTTCATTTCCCATTGTTCCTTTTTCCGAAGGAATGACGCATTTTCGTTTTCTGCTGTTCCTTTCCCCGAAGGAACAACATTTTTGTTTACTGTTCTTTTTTTTCTATACGACGAATTTTTGTTTTCTGTTGTTCCTTTTTCCAAAGGAACAACCTTCTTGTCTTCTGCTGTTCCTTTTTCCAAAGGGACAGCACTTGTGTTTTCTGCTATTCCTTTTTCAAAAAGACAACATTTTTGCATTGTTTTGCGTACGCTTGTTTTCTTTGTTGTTCTTCTTCTTAGTGCACAGCAGTTTTGAGTTTTTCTTTCTTTTTGCTTGCAATTTTGTACATAATACTTGTTTTATCTTTTTCTTCTTTTTGTTTTTTATCATTCGAATCACTTCTAAAACACAGCTATACACATATGCAATGAATATAAGAACTAGAGGATACTGAAATCAGCAAAATTACATAAAAGTCACTATCTTTACAAGAAATTTCTCTGAATTGATAAGAGAAAAGAGGAAAGGACACAACTATTAATCATCTTGTTGTCACTATTCTACTAATACCAGTATGATTGGTTATTTTTATCATGATGGCTCCTTCTAAAATCCGATAATCCTCTTTTATCATTATTAAGGAATAAGAACAAAGGGCATATTTTTCTATTGAGATGTTAAGACTTCTTCCACCATCCCTACTCTTAAGGAGTGTTGAACCACCCTTTGTGTATAAATAGGAAAAGTACTTTATAAAGAAAAAAATAAAAAGAAAAATGTTTATATAATTTGTTAACATGGTTTGTTGAATGAAGGATAGGGGGTCTCATTAAGAGCCAGCCTACCATGATCATAAGGAAGAAAGTGAAGTGGCATTCCCACTATGGCCACCACACCAGGGATATATCCAAGAGGCACATCAGAAAAAATAAAAAGTACTTGGAACAAGAGGTCTCTTCATGAGCCGGCCTACCCACCTTTCACTCCTTCCTAGTGAATGGTATTATGATTCAGCTGGTTACCAAGCTAGCATAATGGCCTCCATTCTGACATTCCACAGCACTTTCCTACGCATAAACAAAGGATCATGGTTCCATGGGTGAAATAAACAACTCTGTCAAGGTTATCGACACCTGTGGGCAACAGAGCTTTGTTGATGGTATTGAAGTCACATTCTTTATACACCAATAGCAGTTATGAATCCCTTCTTCTACCTTTGTAATGGGTCAAATAAGATTATGAACATAATTCCTCCAAACCTTTAATACATGAGATCTATTACAATCAATCATGTCGGAAAAGGTTGATCGTGACTGCATTGAAATTTTTGTGCACATTAGCTGTCCTATCCTCCAAATCTCGCATCATATCACGACATTCTCTTATTTATTAAGTGATTCTATTATATACCTCGATTTTGGCAATCTGCTCGTTCTTGTAAACATGGCATCTCGGTATACGTTGTTCCTCTCTGACTCTGTACCATGTCAGTCCAGCATGTCGCTCCTTCATTTGACGGCCAAGGACGGCCTATCACATTGCAGGAGGGGAGCAAGTGACCTCATAATTCACTGGCATACTTGTCAATTTATCATTTGGAGAAATTTTACTTGGGAATAGCAAGGCTTAACGGTATATTGTTTTCCAATTTGCATGGCTTGTTGTTTCAAAGTTATTTCCGTGTTATGCTCTGCAACAATTAGCAGTAATTTGAAATTTGAACAAGCTTGTTGTTCCGTCATTTTCTCTGTGGTTGCTAACAGCTTGAATAGCCTATTGTTCCATTGTCATCTCTATGTTTTTACAGTGTGCTAAGCATGGGAGGAAGATCAATTTGTAGAGAACCACAAGTGTTGACAGTCTTTGATGCCACATGAGAAATCTTAACAAGGGCAGGATGGATAGTTTATCTCAATCATCTGCAAAAGTCCAACGAGACCGTGGCAATTGAATTTTTGCAGAACCTGCAAGAATATCACTCCACGGTAAGAGGGAGATAGATAGCAGTCACCGACGACATAATCGCAGAGGTTTTGGGACTGCCAACCATTGGATCTATGTGGACTCTGAAGAAGGTAAGACTGCAATACGCCATCAAAATCTTCCAAGATGAAGGTCAGAACCTGACTTGAAGTGGAAAGGGAGTTCTACCAGCAGCCTTGGGAGAACCGTGGGTAGAACTGGAAAAGATCATCCAGAATTACATCACATGTGAAGGCAGAAAAGACATGGTAAGACCACGCCACTTTAATCTTTTAGCTATATTAAAACAAAAATGCACTGTGAATTTGCCTGCGTTTTTAAATTCTTTATTACATGATGTTGCCCGAAGCATGAAAAAATCTCACCACATAGAATCGGTAGAAAGTCATCATGGGTTGATACGATTGATAGTTAACTACAGTCTTGCCCAGCAACAGAGCAGCTGGGAAGAACTAATTTTTACAATAGATGGGGGACTGGCTTTGCCAGCCCCCAAACGAAAGCATACTGCAAGTACATCGAATAGACCGTTGAAATGAAGGAAATCTGTTAGATTGGCATGGATCAGAGGGAGGCTGGAAAATTCCCACTAGTCAGCCGGTGGAGATAGATGATTCAGGGGACGAGCAACCCCCGCAACTGGAAGGAGGAGAGAGCGAAAGAGAATTGAATGATGAGGGAGAAACAGAGGAAGAGACCGGGCAATCTGGTCAGGCGGAAGAAGAAACAGAGCAACAAGAGGAAAGCCCATTGCAAAATCCGCTGCGAGAGGATGAATTGGCTCAGATTCTATCCAATATGGGAGAGTATACTCAACCTCTCAGACCACTAAACCTCCACATTGAAGAAGAACCACAAGAGCACTCTGTTCATGATAAGAGTGCATTCAAAGAGTTATGTGATGAGGAAGAAGAAGAAGAGAATCTCTCCGGCCATGATGAAAGTGCATTTGGAGAGAAAAATGTTGTGGATGAAGAAGAGGAACAATTTGTTCCAAGTCAGAATACACTGGAAGAATTTTATGAAGAACAAGGGGGGGAAGAAGAAGTTACCCGGGAAATTTCAAAACACGCTGGGGTTTCTACCCCCGAACAACCCGATCAGCAAAATAATGAGGAAGCACCCCAAGAGTAAAATCAAGAAATTGGTCAAGGAGAAAGTCCAAGCCCGAATAAGCGAACCGTTTTTCCTTCCAATAAAATGGAAGAAATCAAAAGATTACGAAAGGAACAGCAAAGACTGCTTAATGTAATAACATGACTTCGACAACAAATCGGGATTCTGAAGATGGGGAAGAAAGCAAAAAGGACCTCGGTGGTAAAGCATGCAACCACTTCAGCGAAACCCCTTAGGAAAAATCTTAAGAGGACTCAGGTCCAACCTGTTGTTCAAAATCAAAGGAACAACATTCAACTGTTACCCATGTCGAAATACAAACAGACAACATAACGACCTGTGACAAAGAAATTCAGATAGAGGCACAGTCCTCTAAGGAAATTCGAACCATAACTATGGAAGGATGCAATAAGAAGATTCAAGTGAACCTCCTGCTTACAACTACTATGTGGGATAGTGACCCGAGGATAGTAACCCTGTGAGAGGGTTTGATGCAAGCCCACCAAGCAGTAGAAAAACTTACATAACAAACTGTCTCTCGAGGAAAGTATGAAGAATTACAACAACAGCTAAGGGATGTCAATTTATCCGAAAGTCAGGCTTTTGAAGGATGACGAAAGGAAGAAGAAAGAGTCGCAAAGGTAACTCATAGGTTAGATGTAGTCATCAAACACATGGATACCTTATGCTCTTTGTATACTAACGTCCTAGCATGTAGAGCACTTGCTAAGAATTATGCTTTGTTTTTAATGGAAAGATATTTGCAATTGAAAATTAAAGCTGTCAAAGCAGGAGCCCCTATAGAAATAAACACTATTAATGACTTCATAAATTGTTGTAAGCACTATGGGGTGAAGGTTCAGAGATTATTATGTGAATTCTATTTGCACAACCTTTTGTTAGATCAAGAAACAGAGCAAAATCTCTGCCCTTTCTCTGGGGATATCCAACTGTAGGCATTCATTTCATTTGGAGTTAATCAAATAAAATGGCTTGAAGCCTATAATGCCTTCCAAAGACAAGAAAACGGATTAGACTTATGGGTGAGAGTCAAGCCTAGAGATCCATTGTAGTTATGGAATAAACATAGGAACCTAATGAGGACTCCGGGCATGATTGAAGCATTAGGACTTATTCATACAACAATCAATAGGCAAGGGATAGAATACTTTTTTACCATCAAAGACCTTGCCATTGCAGCTACTAAATTTCGATATCAGACTTCTAATCCGAATATCCAACACAGGGAACCATTTAACTATGAGAACTTTAAGTTAGCTATTGATCGCTTGGACCTCTATGGTGATCTTAATTTGAGGGAAGGGCCATCTTGGTTAGGTTGTAGGTTCCGAAGTATGGTCATTTGGCATCCTGCACCAAGATACCATGCCTTATACGAAATGCCTAAGGGGCAGATAGGACATCTTTTTCAGCACCTACCTAGGCATCATGGTTGTAGACCTCCTCATGAGATCTCGTCTCCAGCCTACTCCCTCACCGCCTTGCATGTCAACTACAATTTTTTCATGACGCCATGAAAAAGGGTAAGTAGGGGGGTGTGTTGAGCACTGGAGAAGGTATGTTATTTTCATTTACTTTGTTATCTTTTCTTCAAAACTCATAACCTTTTTACATCATGAGCTAGGTATATGACAAGAGAATATGATAGAATCTAGAAGATTTGTATGTAACATGAAATAACTAATAATTACCCTTTTTTCTATGCAGAAAGAGGAGAAAACGGAAGACTACCATCCCAAAGGAAAGAACAAAACCAAGTTAACTGTTGTCCCTTTGACGGGGAACCACGTTCAAACAAGGCGATCCAAATTGGAGTGTAACAGCTAGAAAAAGGAAAACGAGATATCCAATCGACGCAAAAGAACAAGAGGATAACTGAGAACTAACGGTTTGGTGAATCCCTCAAGATCCTTTGATCCTGAGGGATCACTATCTTAACAATCCTTTGTATCATTGATATCTCCGCTCGGCTGTTATAAGAAGGGGTAGCACTATTAGCTTGGGGGAAGAACTATTGTTATTTTTATGAAATTCTTCTTGGTACTTGAATTTTGATCATTGACTCTCTTTGAAGAGCAATTCACCGTAACTCTGTTTAATGTTTTAATATATAAATCTGGTTGTCATTTTATCATTGATTCTGGAGTAACCTCAAACAGTGATTCAGTGGAGGCTAAGGGCCCGGCCCTGGTGGATTACTTGCTCCTGTACCATTATTTATGATTCATGTGTGGTTTGATTTCTTCCATTTACTCTGTCCAGTAATCTGACATGCTTTGCTATTTTATATATCGGCTCTGTTATATATAGTTGACTAAGTAATGTTATTATCTGCAACAGAAATGCTATGTTATTCATTCTAACTTAATATCGCATTGTTGTTCCTTTGGACAATTGATATCACATTGTCGTTCCTTACAGATTGCCATTTGATTACAGATTAACAACGTTGTATGTTCCTGAATCGGTACTACTGTATGGTTTATTCCTAAATTGTGATTGTTGTTCATTTGGGATTTTTGTTCCGTTATGATTGCAGTTGTTGTTACTTTATAGCTGTGATTCATACTTATTGTATCGAAGCTCAGATTACTGTTCCTTTTAATGTTAAGTATGTCGTGTGTTTAATCTGGTTTGTTGTAAATTCATATTTAATCTAAGTTGTTGTTCTATATTTTATTTCTGTTAGTCCATTGTTCCATTTTTGTTTGTTGTTCAATTCAAAGGTTGTTACTTAATTCCTGTAGGTTATAATTATTGTTGCATTCAATTCTGTAGGTTAAGGTTTTACTGTTCAATCCTGTTTATAAAGATAGTTGTTGTTCTATTTCTTGTCATTTGAAGTTATCAACGCTTTGGTGTGCAGAAGGTCTGAGACTGTAGTGAACATTGACATATGCTGTCTAGTTCCCAGTTTAATGGTTCTTTCTTTGAGTGCTTTTTGATTGCATCAGTTTACAGAGGGAAGAGTTACCATTATTGTACCCTTGACTGATAAATTGTTGTAGCTTTCTGAACGTATGATTTGAGTCTTAGGTTTCTTTTTGCAAGTAGATTTTATTCCAAGCATCCATTTACTCTTGTATTTAGAGCACTATAAAACTAGCATTACTCTGATAAATGACTGTCTCAAACTGAGTACACTCTTTAAGATAACAAATCGTTCTTGGATTGACAATTAATGTAGGGTAAATAGAGGTGAAAAAGACCCTTTTTACTGCTCGACAATAAGGAAATGCAGAACATGTCAAACTACCAGTGGAAGACAAAGGAAGCCAGCTTTTCCTTTGCAACCAATCAACATTGGACAGCACTTTGAACAATGGGGATTGGATATCATTGGAGAAATCATTCCACATTCATCCAAACAACATAGGTACATTCTTACAGCTACATATTACTTTACTAAATGGGTGGAAGCAATTCCTTTGAAGATAGAAAACTCTGAGGCAATCATTGAATTCATAGATCAGTTCATCATCACCAGGTTTGGTGTTCCAAACACCCTTATTTTTGACAATGCATCTTATTTCTTTGGTAATTCCGTACTTGAATTTGTTATCAAAAGAGGATTCAAATTGAAATATTTTGCAAATTATTACCCTCGGGGAAACGGTCTAGCAGAATCTACCAATAAAAATATTATCAAAATCATTAAGAGAACTATTGATCAGAATCATAAAAACGGGCATAAGTCTTTGATATTTGCACTATGGGCAAACGGTATAACACAGAAGGCCTTAATAGGCACTTCTCCATTTAATCTAGTGTATGGAAATGAGGCTGCCATACTAGCAAACTTAGTACTTCCATCACTTGCCTTAGTGTAGTTTATTGAAGAAAATCCCTTATATTCTATTCAATTGAGATATAATCAGATCCTGAAACTAGAGGAAGAAACGGAGAAACCCGAATTACACATGCGAAACATCAACAAATTATTAAGTCTTCTTTCAATACAACTTCAACCGGCTCAAAATATCTACAATTTGGTGATCTGGTTTTGAAATTGGACAAAGCCCATGAAGATAAAGGAAAACACACTAAGTTTCAAAAAATGTGGCTTGGACCATTCCAAATCAGTGAGAAGATAGGCCCATCAACATTCATATTGCAAGATCTATCAGGAAAGAGAGATTCTCTTCCTGTCAATGGGCTTATTTTGAAAATATTCTTCAATTGAGGAGGTAACCCCCTTCTCACTTTGTAAATATTCAATTTTCAGCTATATTTGTGTGTATAATTAGTTTATTTCCTCTCTTAGAAAATAAAGTTGTAAATAGCCTTCTATTGGTCTTTACTATTTTGAAAATGTTACTTAAAATAGAACAATCATAATATTTACTTTTGAAGATGGAAGCCTTGAAAGAAAAAGGAAAAGTTCTAAGAAATTAGGTATAATTAAATTATGAAAACCCTTTTTATTTTTGTGAAATCTTCTCAAAACTTGAAAATACTGTAAATCATTCAAAAGTTTTAGAAGCCTAAAAAAGTTATCAATAGAAAGCAAAGATTGATTCAATCTTAGCATCTGCAACTCTCAAAATTGTTATCCATGTTTACTTGAGGAGAAAATTATTCACCCCATCCATTAAAGTTTATGATTTTTCAAAGTGTAATTCTAAAATATATTTGATATAAAAGATAATAGGTCTTATCACAAGCCTACTTCCCATGATCATAGGGGACTAGTTCAACTAACATTACCAACACTGCATACCAAAACAGGGTAATGGCTTATTATTATAAGACAAGGGGTCTCATCACGAGCCAGCTTGTTCAGTAAAATTACAACCAATGAATGGCATTGTCAATAGCTGGCCACCAAACCAGAACAATGACTTTTTATCTTACAAAATAAAGAAATAAGGAAAAAATAAAATTAATACAAAAAATGTGGAAGCATATCTTTTGGATTTATTCATTTAAATTATACTCTGAGACGGATGGGACAATGAATAATCAAATGGTTAAAAGGTAACCCTGCCGAGACTATGAATGTTTGCTGGTAGTAGTGGCTCTACTTGTGATAAAGGAGTCATTATACAAGCTAAGTTGGAAAAGTCTTTTGTTTTATCATTATCAACCAATTAAGGTTTACTTAAAACTTAGAATGTATTTAATTTTGAGATGAGAAAGAGATAGCAAAAATAGTTTTCATTATATTCAGAATTTAAGATTACCTAGTTATATTAGATTTTCTCTATCTATTAAGGTTTTCAGATTAAGAAAGTTAAAGTATTATATTACTTTCTCAGAGATAACTATTTCTCCCAGTGAATCGCCAATTGTTGTGTCGTACAACAACCCCCCATTTCTATAAAACATTTATACAAAATCTTAATATGAAATGGGTCCCTTTTTAAATAAACTTAGTTAGATGTGTGAGTTAATAAATAAAATGGTATTAACCTCATTACAAGAAAAAACCTTATTAAAAGGCCCGATGTAAATAAATCATTTTATAAAGCCCTTTGATAAAAAACAAAGTGTTCCTTTTAAATATTGTAAATAATTCCATATTTGCAATAAAACGATCGGAGATTGCATATCGCAATAACAAAGGGAACACACATAAAAGCAAAAATTCATCCAATCCTCCGATCTGAAAAGGGAATAGCAATCGGCAATCAGAGAAATCAAATGCCAAAGGTACACACACAAGGGCTCATCATATCTTCTGATCCGATATCACAATCGGTAATCGGAGATATTCATTGATAAAGGGACATACGTAAAGGCCTCATCAAATCTCCCGATGTGATAAAGTAAATCGCAATTGGCAATCGGCGGAGTCACATGACAAAAGGATAAAAACTTAAGCCAAATCCCGACTACGATCAATTAATTGGGCGTGCATCTCAAAAGGTAAATATACGCTGAAAAACAGTTTGCATGCATAATACCCCACTCCATTATATTATAATATTACCTATCGCCAATCAGAGATATTCATTGCAAGTGCTAAATCCCTTCCCTTTGACACTCCCGATTGCAATTTACAATTTATCGCCGATCGTCGATCGATGAAATCTAAAGCACACTTGAAATAATCATTTGGTATACGATTGATGAGATATGTATTTATGGTATTTACTCACCACGACTAGCAGTTTGAACAGCTATTAAATTTCACAGTTAAGGGTAGATCCTTTAAAATATTTTATCTGTGGTAATCCTTAACTATATTTCATTTATCGTATGTCAATCAACGTAATTCTATTCATTTTCATATTGGCTTTCAGCGACACTATCTTTGTATTACGGTTTGCAATTGTCTGTGTAGAGTCTCTCCAAACCCATTAATCCAGACAAAATGGGGAAGAAATCAAAGAAGTCCATAGCAACTCCTGCAGCCAAAGAACCAGAACACAACAAAAAGGGATTAATCTCAGATACGACATGTCTTGGTCTTAGAAATACTAGCTGGGAAAGCATTTATAATCTGATAGAAGCAGAAGAGTCTGAAGAATTAGAAGTGGAAGCAACAGCTGATTCAACCAACAAGTCAGAGGGAACACTCAAAGAGTTGGCCTATTCATTCCTTCACAAAATAGCAGCACGGGCCAAAATCTTACCATATACTGATGTGGTAAGATGGGTGGTTGAGAAAATCCCAACTTCAGATAGAAAACTTTCCACAGTTGATGGAAGGATATTTGGCTCATTCAAGCCTGAAGATCTCAGGCAAATGTACCATTTACCTCCACCCGAGAAGCGATACAACAAGGCATTTCTAGAAAAATTTGCACAGGAAAACGACTCGAAATCAGCTCCAATCAAGCAATGGAGGCATTTCCCAGAGAAACACAAACACGAGTCCTTGGGTAACTACTTTGTTGACTCATTAGCTTCCCCTTAGTGCTATGCTGGAGCTATGATGTGTAGATTGTGGGGACAACATGATTTTGCCAAATTCACTATAGATATGGTCCCGCTGATGGAAGCTACAATTAATGGTTATGTTATGGATTGGGCAAATATTTTGTCTGATAGATTAGCCACTGAGATTTTAGAGTACAGAAGGAATGCATATAAGACTTCCCGGACCATTCCCCCTTTCTACTACAGTGCATATATTATGGATACTATTTTCTTTAATTCTGAATACCTAATACTCAGATGGAAGTGGACTGCCCAAGATCCGAACTCGATTCATATTTATCACAATCAGTTGTGGAAGTCACACTATAAAAATCACCTATACAGAATTTGTAATGGTTTTGTTTTACCTGTATATTATTCTATTTTCAATAAGCCTGCTCCCAAGATATCCCAGGAAGCAGAAATTGGTTTGATAGCAGTAGGTAGTTGGTTCAGGGAGGAGAAATTTACCTATGTAAGGCTTTTTGGCAACCTCACTAAACCCCATGTCCTCCCCTTATATGTGTCTGATAAATTGTTAGCACTGGAATTGGCATATCAGATAACTATTGAAGGGACTTCAAGAACCCTTAGGGATTCAAAGAAACAGATGTGGCCTATATTTCCCCTACGATGTGGCGTTTTCACCCTACATGACTACAAGCATGCAGAGAAAGAGGTAGAAAAGATTTAAATGTTGAATCTTGCCAACATTCCTAACAGGGAATATGATTTAAGAAAGGTTACCCATAACGTCACCACTCAAGCTAAACTTGCCAAATTCTATCATGAAGTGGATGACTTTGATGATTTATTTTCTTCGGTTGATAATTCTTTCAAATTAAAGGATTGGCTATAATCAGGTATCAAGAAGAGGGGTTAGAAACGTTCAATAGGCTCAGAGCCTAGAGGTTTCAAACTCTACCTTTGGACTTATTAGCAACAACCCCTACAGATCAGCCCCAGAGCCAAACCGAACATGAAGCAGCTGACAAGACTCCTGTAGTTGAAAAGGTTACTGAAAAAGAAAAATTTCCAAAACAGGAATAGGGACAGGGAAGAAGCAGTGAACTCATTGATTCAAACATTTATGTTGATCCCAAACTACTCAAAGAATGACAACAATTTGAGTCCATCATCAGTAATATTGAGAGCCTACAAGGATTTAGCACACCAGAGGTGACAACTGGTCAGAAGACAACAACTAATATAGTTCCGACTGAAGGAACTAGCGTCCCACCCATGACTCAAAAGGATGTAGAAATAATTCCCAAGAATCCATCTCATGAAATTGTTCTACATGTAGAAGAAATACGACCCTTGGATGTCTTCTATATCTCTAAGCATAGGGCTGTAATAAAGAGACAAAGGAAAAAGAGGAAAATTGATCAATCTCCTCTTTTGCCTTCGCAAATGGAGATAATAGATGTGGTATGGAGAGAAGAAGTCAACCCTTCTGAAGATCTCACTAAACTCTCTTGGTATGTTGGAGCATACACAACAACTACAATGGACAAAGCATCGGAGATAAGCAACTTTCTTAAAGAAAATGATCAAGCAATTATTTTGTTGGAGGCATAGGTACAAGACAAGCAGCAGAGCATAGAGCAGTTGGAATAGCAGTTAGTAGCCCAGAGATAGTCCCATGATCAATTAAACGAGCAATTGCTCAAAGAAAAACAAAGCATTGATCAACATGCAATTTAGAAACAACAGGAACTATCTCAAGCATTGAGCAATCTGCGATCATTAAACAAATGGTTGAGCAAATCAAAAGAAGAACAGATTGCTCAACTGTCACTACAAATAGAAAGGTTCAAAGAATATCCCCAAGTGGGAGAATTCAGATCGGAGGCTCTCCAAATTACCAAAGCATTATCTAATCAGTTGAGCTTATTATGTCATAATATCTCTCTCATTCTTCCCTTATGTGAAATCTCATCATCTATGATTGATAAGTCAGTTGATACAAGACATAAATTGGAGCAAGCAGATGAAATATTAACAGAGTTTCTCTCTTGGCAAGAAACCAAAGAAGGAAAAGTTGCAAATCTACCCCAAATTCTGGAATCGCATAAAGAAATCATATTCCTTGAATGGCAATCTCAACTAGTGAAAGCAAAAAGGGCGACATCAAGATGCAGATCGACAACTAGTAATCTGGTTGAATTGATTAATGACACTCTTTATTTATCAAGTTTAATTACGTAGTGTACTCCAAGGAAACTTCCATTAGTGAAAACATTAGAGCAGACATGGAAACAAGAGCTGGAAAAGAGTGAAAGATTGATCGCAAGAATTCAAACTTTAACATGGGAAACATTTTGGTTCTTCCTTGTTAAACCATATAGTCAGCGAACAACGATGAAATGCCTCACCAATGCAATCATTTATACGATTCCCGAAATTACTGATGCCACATACACTGCCCAGTTACATTCGCATATGAGTCATCCTCCAGAACTACAACCGATGCTCGCCATTTGTCAACTCAAACCACAAGATAGTCAGCCAAAACTGTGAACCATTCTGACCGACTGCAAGCATGCCTATTTCGGGGAGATTTTCATATATTTGTGATTTGGTTATACCAGCACATTGCATTTTTATTTCATATTTTGTTAGTTTAGATAGTATTTATATACCCTTTCATGTTTTTAGAAATGGTCCTAAAAATTTTGTATTAAGACTTGGATCGGAAGTTACACTACTGTGCTTTTGATATATATTTTTTTATAAAACTGGACCTGAATTCTGAGTTTTAATGAAGAATACTTTTATATGATATGCACTATTGCTTCTTGTAAAAGTATTTCCAAGTTGAAAGGTGGGATCTGAATGCAATTCATATCGGAAGAGACTCAAATACATATGGTACTACTATCTATGTTTTTGCTTCATGCTTTTATGTGAATCAACATTTACTTGTTTTTCTATTATTGATATATGTATATGCTTTCACAGCAATTCTTTGGCTTATCACTATTGAATGTTTAAGAGTTGTTATTTTTCATACATATATGTGTCAATGATATATTAAATTAGTGTAATAATTTTTTAATTATTACTTTGTTCAACTACTTGAACAAAGTAATTATCATATGCATGAATATTTTTGTTTATAAGTAGAGTCATCTATATGCCTACTTGTCAATAAGAATCATCAAAAATTACACTAGGCGAAAGACTTCCCGGGATAGATTAGTTATTTATATTGTTGCACTTTAGAATAAATCATCCATCATTCCCATTAGATATTAGAAAACCAATCACTTATCCATCTCATTTATAAATCAATTGGGAAATTGGTCCTATTATATCCAGTCAGAGCCACCACACCAAACAGAAAAGGAGTTGTCTTTAAGGTTTGGACCGGGTGGTTTTCCCCGATGTTGATGCAGCGATTTTCGAGGCATCAACAGAAACCAGATCACAAAAAGATAGATCAAGGCCTTATAAGTCAGCCTCTTCTAGTTGGCAATCTCCTTTACATTACGCAAATGAACAATTTTTGGATGATACAAATGACAAGACCTCCTTTCTATATATAGGAGTCTAAGGGGTCATAATATAATCAAAGCCGACATACCAATAATAATGTAAGGACACAATAATAACAATAGTGGGCTTCTATGGGGCACAATAATAACAATATGGGGACTGCATGGGCACAATAATATAATAAGGGGGTTGTACTAATAGCAATAAGGGGTTACACTAGTAGTATAGGGACCTAACATGCCCATTTCCTTCAAAAATTGTTGTCCTCAACGCTTGAGTAGTTCTTGCTGCTTCTGCGTAAATTCTTGTCCTCCCATGTGGAATCTTCAATGGGTAAGTTCTTCCACTTGATGAGATACTCCTAAATTGATCTATTTCATAGCTTTCAATTTCTCGGTTCTTGTTTCTGTGACTGCTCTAGGTTCCAATATGATTTTTCCTTCCTCTTCAAGTTCTGGCAATATTGTTTGAATTGGGATATTCTGCAACTTTTGAATGAGTGGCCACACTTCTTCATCCTTCTTCCATTCATCCCTTAATTCGTTTATCCAATCTAGTTGGATAATAGAAATAGCACAAAACAATGCTTCCACATCCTCATCCTTTCTTAATAGTGCATCTGCAACGAAATTTTGCTTCCCTTTTCTATAGATGATATCAAAGTCATAACCCAACATATTTGTGACCCATTTTTTCTGTTCTTCTAAAGATAATATTTGTTCTAAGAAGTAGTTAAGATTATCATGATCCATTTTTACCTTGAAATGTCTTCCCATTGGGTAAGGTCACCATTTCTTAAGTGCATGTAGTATTGCCAACATTTCCTTTCTCATAAATAGCTTGCTTGAGATGTAGCCATAAAAAATACCCAATCACCTACATCAAAAACATTTTTCACTGCGATGTTGACCTACCTGTTGTTTCATTCGATTCTGCACCAAAGTGGCGTTATCCTTTAAAAGTTGGAGAAATTTTTGTTGATGCTCAATGTGATCTTTCACTGCTTGAACCTGTTTTCTTCTTGATATGTCCTTCTATCTTAGAGTTTGAGGAGTTGTAATTTCTTTCAATGCTTTCAAATATGGTCGGATTCATTTCTTAATGCTCGATGTGATCTTTCACTTCTTGAACATTTTTCTTCTTGATATGTCCTTCTATCTTGATAGTTTGAGGAGTGGTAATTCCAGCCATGCATTACAATATATGGTTGGATTCATTTCTTCTTTCTCGATGTGATCTTTCACTTCTTGAACATTTTTCTTCTTGATATGTCCTTCTATCTTGAGAGTTTGAGGAGTGGTAATTCTTGCCAATGTTTTACAAGATATGGTCAGATTCATTTCTTCTTTCTCTATGGTTGGTTCCTAGTGTATATCCTCTTCTTTTGATGTTTCTTGATCCTTTTCTTCCTCCTCTTCATAATCCATGCAAAATAATTTCTTCTCAGCACACTTATGACCTTTAGTGCATTTTCTATCACAATTGTAACAAAGCCCTTTTTCTCTTTTTTCTTCCAATTGTTGTGGTGTCACCCTTGTAGGTTGTCGAAGGCTAGGAGAAATAACACTTCCATGTTTATAGTTGTGAGGGGTAGAATTCATTGTTTCCATAATTTTGTTTTCCACTTTTCTTGCCAACCTAAATGCCTTCTCCCATGAATTTGGTTCCCAAAGACGAACCTCATGTTGAATGTTATCCTTTAAAGTCCCTATGGAGACATCAATCCTCTGCTTCTCTGGAATATCATTTTCCCTTATATTCAATTTTTGAAAGTCCTCAATGAGTTCTTCCATTGAACACTTTTGTTTGAGATTTATCAATTGGATAAATAAGGTGTTTCTCTTTGTATCCTCATAATGTGCTATCATTTCCTCCATGAAAATTGACCACGTGACAAGTGGTTTACGAGAACAAAGCCCTTTACACCATAAAAATTGATTCAGTTCTAAATAATTAGATGCAATACATACCTTTTGTAACAGTGGTATGCCATGTAGATCAAAATATTTCTCCATCTGTAGTATCCAATTTACCGGATCCTTGCCATCAAACTTCCTCATCTTGCTTTTTCTTGATTTTAGGAGCTCGATCTTGAAATGACTGTAACTTTGTAATTTCAGATCTTCTAGTTCTGAAATCACGACCTACAGTATCCCTCTGCATCCTCTTTCCAATGCCACTAGTCTGATCCAAATTGGATTCTCCAAGGAAGAGTTATGCCAAATCTCCCACGATGACCTGATTATAGACTAGTTCAATAGAGAAAAATTGTACGACTTGTCGTGTGTCACTATTTCGACCTTTGGATCTAAAAAATATATAGAAGAAATGACAATCTGTCTTCTTTTAGTAACTTCTTACGAAATTTCAATCTGATGCTCAAAACAAAAGTTATTACTATTTTCCCCAAGTCACCTGTTTGGAATGTAATCCAGGAGTCTACAAAAAGGCCAACTTCCTCAGAGCATATCTCCGCAAATAAGTGAGAAAAGCTTTGAAATTTGGATCCAAGGTTTAGAACAATTTTAACCCAAAGGGGTTTTTTTTAGTGTCTGAAACATCGCAGAAAAAAAGTTATAGCGCAAATGCCACGATGACCTGTTTAGAGCAGCAAAACCCTAGAATCCAAAGCTCTGATACCAAATGTTATGAAACCAGCTCACAAAAAGATAGAAAAGATAGATCAACGCCTTATAATTCAACCTCTTCAAGGGGGAAACCTCCTTTACATTACACAAATGAACAATTCTTGGATGATACAAATGACAAGACCTCCTTTCTATATATAGGAGTCTAAGGGGTCATAATATAATCAGAGCCGACATGCCAATAATAATGTAAGGGCACAATAATAACAGTAGTGGGCTTTTTATGGGGCACAATAATAACAATATGGGGACTACATAGGCACAACAATATAATAAGGGGGTTGTACTAATAACAATAAGGGGTTACACTAGTAGTATAGGGACCTAACAATTCAACATTGTAAGCATGTTGTATTGGTTTATTATGGTGAGGGTGTGGAATGAGTTGAGCAGGAAATTGTGTAGGGCATGGAGCATTTTGATGATGTAGTTGATTGGGTTGTGTGGATGGTTTTGATAGACAAGGAAGATGTTGTTGAAAAGATGGAAAAGAATATGGATGATGTGTTTGTGCTACACGATGTGGGAGATTATCCATGTAATCATAAGATGAACCATGCAAACTTGTAGACAAGATTGGTGGGGGTTACATTGAGATTGATATGGTTGCCCAAACATAGGAGTATTCCATAATGGATTATGCAAGTATGAAAATGGAGAGAAAGTGTTTTGAATTGTACATGTAGGCCACGATTTTCATGGTTGTGAAATTGTAGTAGCTTCTCCATCTATTTGATATGATGCTTCCATCTTAGATAAGAAAAAACAACTATCTATGGGATACTTTGTTTGGCAATGAGGGAAAAACACTTCTTCAATTTCTTGATTTTTTTGAACCTGAAAAACATCCAATTGTGAATATAGTGAGCTAATAAAATCATATTTAAAATTTTCAAATAGAACATCGATTTCAACTCCTATATCTCATATTCTTGTAGTAGATTTGGAAAAGAAAGAAGAAACTTCTCTAGAATCCTTATCATCCTTGGAGATTCCTCTTGAATACCTTATGCATAATTCACAAACATCATCAGATGATAACTGAAAATCGTCACCTTTTCCCATTGGATTTAAGAGTTCTAAAAATTTATCTTCGATTCCTTTAAGAAGCATTGTTTTTATGATCTCTTTTTTCAAATGCTTATGCTTTGATTTTTCAAAGTTGTATTTAAATTGCTCTACATAGTCCTCCAAGCTTTCATCTTTCTCTTGTATCATACTGAAAATATCTTCATCGGCCTTGCAATAGTGTTGGTACTTCTTCAAGAATATGTTCTTCATGTCCACCCATGTTTGGATGCAGTTCCCACCAAGGCTCATGAACCATCGGAGAGCTACTCCTTTTAGAGTAAGAGGAAACACTTTCAACCTTTGATCATTGGTACAATAATCATATCCTCTACAAAGTACTTCAAACTCAAATAAACTGTATATGGATCTTCATTTTCAAAACCATGAAAATTTGGTAGAGCAGATAGGGGAATTATGTGCATTTGTGTCACTCCTAGATCTTTGATAGGGAATTCAAAAGTAGCAATGTGAGCTATTTCTTATCATAATAGAAGATGTTATTCATGTGTTTCTTTGAGGCTCCTCCTTCAAATGTTCTTGTCAATTGGTAAGTGGAATGGGTGATGATTACATCACCACTTGAGTGGAATCATGAGATTCTTTTCTTTTCAAAATTCTACCTCTAAAACTCCTACTTCTATCAGTGCATGCTATATGACCTAAGTCGGACTACTGAGGGTAGACCCATCATTGGTTCCCCAAGATGCACACGTAGGTTCTTACCTTCCATCTTCAATATCCAGCTCTCACGAAGTCAGGTATGCATCTACAACCAGATGTTAGTGTGGTAGTGAAATTTGACTGTCCCCCCAACAATAGCACCAAAATGTAGGGGAAAATTATTTGCTTAATAAATAAATAAAACAACTAATCACCTAGACATTAATTATCAACCCGAGGAGCATCTTTTTATTTCAAGGAAATCGACAAAATATATCCATAACAATACCAATAGCTAACATTGGTTCTATATGATTGTGTTCTATACTATCAAGCTCATTCAACAAGAAATAAAATGTAAGACTTAAATAATAAAACTAAAATTAAAAAGAAGAAAGTAAATGACACAAAAAACAATTATACTAATCACGCAACTTGAATCATTACTAAGTTAAACCACACATTACTGAATTGGAAATTTAATCTATTACACCCAACATAATTCAAATGCTAATCTAGAGCAAAAAATCAAATGAAATCTAGAAGTTGTAGGAAATAACAAATCTCGAAAATGCAGCAACTTAACAAATTACTTGATTAAAATGGAAATTTACTTTAAAGAACAATGATTGAAATTCAAAGAAATGAACACACAACTAAACTACTGATATGTTCAAGGTAACACCTCGTCCAAGGTAGTGTGCCCAACTGCCAAGGCTCAGTTCCTCCTTGAGAAATAATTCAAATCAGATTACAAGTAAAATATGTAAAACTCAATGGATAACTTCTTTGATTAAAACATATGAGAGAAATAATTACATAAAATTGAAGTTCTTAACTTTGCCTCCAATTCAACAACTGTTCATATCCCATCTCTCATCCCTTATCTCATCTCCTACACCCTATCTAATAATTGTCCATCTCCTATCTCCTAATTATCCCTCCATTATTTCCATTCTCTTTGATCTATGTTTTCCTTTAAATACACAGAGAGCAAAGGGAAGTTGCAACAAAGAGGATTACAAAATGATTTCCATTACAATTTTGGATTGATTGCATAATATTAATAAAAAAGATCAGATCTGAAATATCTTCCCATCATGATTCATTGGAACAATTAGAAACTAGTGTTGCATTTTGGGAGAATTTGGAAAATAGCTGCAATAGCAAATCAGAGAAAATCACCTTCATATAACCTTGCATTTCTCTCAATCCAAGCTAAATTTTGGAAAACTGTTCATTTACAAAATTGATATGGTCCATTTTGGACAAAACCCATGCCTCGTATTTTCAAGATTCTCTTTCATTTGTCTGAAAAGTCCAACGCAAAACATTGACTTCTTATCCCAACGAATTTTTTAGTTGGAATATTTGATTATGAGCTTAACATCAAATTTGCAATCTGGAAAAGATCTTGGAGGCTAGAATAGTGAGTGATGTTATAACAAATTCATTAATAAACCATCATTGGAAAAATTATGCATAATAATCTTCAATATATTAAAAATAAAGGAGAAAAATAATGTTTATCCATAAGAGCATAAATAATTATAAAATGGAATTATATGATAAATTATGATAATTGACGTGATAAAGAGTGATAGAAATGGGTGAAATAGACGTTAAAAAATGATCATAATAATGACAAATTAGTGGTCCAACACTCTTATCTTGGATTCCCTACACATCCTCAAAGAGCATTGGATGTTAGATGATTACCCAATCCTCCCATTCTTTCCTCCCAGTTGAAGACAAGAATGTTGTGTCTATCTCTCCCTCTTAACTAGGGAGGATATGCACATCCCTATAAAGGAATGTACCCAAGTTCCCTCTAACCAGAAACTTGCCCAAGCTCCCTCTCAATTAGGGACTTGTCAGAGCTCTCTCTTAACTAAGGACTCTCTTTTTCATCAACAACTTCTCTTTCATGGGTCCTTCAACTGCATGATCAATTTCTTTGATGTCCTGAAATTCAAATCATGCCCTATGCCCTAATTAACTAATAGTTTTACAAAATACTAAATTTTTTATATAACATTTCCTTCCTCCCAAAAATATGTTGTGTCCTCAAAGCATACATAATAACAGATGTTGTTGATGAAACACTTCAGTCTCCCAAGAAACTTCTTCTTCTGGTAAGTCCATCCACTTGATCAAGTATTCTTTGATTACTCATGATCAGAGCTTCTTTTCCCTCATGGATATGATACCTTCTGGTTCTAAAATGACCCTTCCTTCATCATCTCAGCATGGAAGCATTGTTGGTGCTAATTGATGGTCACTAAGTTCCCTTTTAAGGAAGGATACAAGCAAGACGTTGTGGAAATGACTTTTATCCGAAAAGCTTAAACTATATGCAACTTGGCTGATCTTTTTGTTGATCTGGTATGGTCCATAGAACTTTCATGCCAATTTATTTTTTCCTTTTTGTTTAAGGACAACTGTTTGTATGGATGGATCTTGACAAATACCCAATCTCCAACTTCAAATTATCTCATTTTTATTTCAGTCAACTTTTTGTTTCATACGATTCCTTGCATTATTCAAATTTTCTTTTAGAGTTTGGATGACTTTTTGGGTTTCTTCTAATTGGTTTTTAACAGTTGGCAACTTCATCTCGATGATATAAAATTCCTTCCATTTCAGAGGTTTGTAACCGTACAAAGCTTGAAAGGGAGTCAATTTCACTGATGTGTGGTAAGTGGAATTGTACCACCATTCAGCAAGATGTAACCACTAAGCCCACTTGTTTTGTTTGTCTGTGGCATAACAATGCAAGTAGGCTTCCACACATTCATTGACAACCTTAGTTTGACTATCTGTTTCAGGGTGGTAAGTGGAAATCATGTTGAGGTAGGTTCCTATATGATTGAAAAATTCCTTCCAAAGATTACCCTTAAATTTGGCACCTCTTTCGCTCACAATAACCTTTGGAAATCCATGTAATTTGCAATCATTTTTGCAAAATATTTCAACGATTTGTTTTGTTGAATATTATTTCCTCATTGCAATAAAGTGAGCATAGTTGGTGAGTCTTTCGACTACTATAATAATTTTATCCTTACCATCAGACACAGGTAAACCTTCAATAAAGTCCATTGATATTTCCTCCCATTTCTGATTCAGAATATTTAAGGGATCAAGTAATCTGGGTGTCATAATATTTTCATTTTTATTTCTCTGGCATTTATCAAATTCGGTTACATATTTTTTAATATCATTACTCATTACCTTCCAAAAAAAGGATTGGTGTGTGTTGTAGTAGGTCTTAAAGTATCCTACAAGTCTGGTTGACAGTGAATCATGCGACTCTTTGAGAACCTTGGCTTTAAATTTGCAATATGCATTCAGATAAATTCTTCCCTTGTACCGTCAAATATATTTCTTCCGTTCAAATTTTGAATTTTGAGGAAGATGATTGATTATAGCACTTGTTTCTAGATTTTTTATGTATTCACTTTGAATCTCATTAAGCCATTCAGTAATAACCACTGACACTACGCACAACGATGGTTCTTTGTCTCTCCTCGACAAGGCATCAACTACTACATTTTCTTTCCCTTTCTTTTGTAATATATCCATGTCAAAGGCAGCAATTTTTTCTATCCATTTTTTTTGTTCTGTAGATACTGTTTTCTGCTAGAGAAGATTTTGAAGACTATTATGATATGTTCGTATTAAGAACTTACTTCCCAAGAGATATTGTCTCCATTTAGCTAATGCATGCACAATAGAAAGCATTTCCCTGTTGTATGTAGACTTGACACGTTCGTGCTTATTGATCTTTTTGCTTTCGAACACGATTGGATGACCATCCTGCATTAGTACTGCTCCTATGCCAAAACTCGAAGCATCACATTCAATTAAAAATGGTTTTGAGAAGTATGGAGTTGCTAATACAGGGGCATTAGACATAACTTCCTTCAAATCTTCAAAACACTTTCCTGCTTCATCATTCCATCTAAATTAGTTTTTCTTTAGAAGGTTTGATAGCAATGCGGTTATATGGGCATAGTTTTTAATAAATCTTCAATAATATCCGGTCAACCCTAAGAATCCTCTTAGCTTGGAGATATTAGCTAGTTTGGGCCACTCCCTTATAGCCTTGATCTTGTTAGGATCTACTTCAACTCCTTTGGATATTATATGTCTGATATATTCCACTTCTTCCTTCCCAAAGGTACATTTGCAATTCTTGGCATAGAACTGATGCTCTTCCAATAGTGTAAGAACTTTCTCCAAAAGTTGCAGGTTCTCCTTCCAAGTTTTACTGTAAATTAAAATGTCATCAAAAAACACTAACATGAACATCCTTAGATATGGATGGAAATACTTGTTCATAGTGGCTTGGAATGTAGTTGGTGCATTGGTTAACCCAAAAGGCATTACTTTAAATTTGCAGTGACCTTCATGTGTTCGAAACACAGTTTTTGGTATGTCTTCCAAACGACTCTGATTTTATAATACCCTGACCTTAAGTCCAATTTTGAGAAATATCTAGCGCCATGTAGTTCATCCAGCATTTCATTAATGAAGGGAATTGGGAACTTGTTTTTTATCGTTATTTTGTTTAGTCCTCGATAATCGATGGATAACCTTAACGCTCCATCTTTCTTCCGCACCAATACAACTGGAGCATCATACAGAATTTTACTTTTTGAGATGATGCCACACTTTAAAATATCTTGTATTAATCTCTCAATTTCCATTTTTTGATGATGGCGACATCGATACGGTTTGATGTTGGCAGGGTTTGATTCTGCTTTGACTTCTATTGTATGCTTGATTTCTCTATTAAGAGGCATTTTCATGGGCAAGTCTTGGAATACTTTTTCATGCTTATGAATTAGCTCTTGTATTTCTGGTGCTTCTTCACTGATCAATTTTGAAGTTAACATTTCTAATTGGTGACAATGTACTACATAGGTTGGTGCTCCTTTTCGAATCATTTTCATCATTTGGGATGTTGATACAATTTGATTCTTAGGTTCTTGGAACCCATATAATTTGTATTTCTTCCCTTCCCATTTAAATTTTATAAACTACTTTTGATGGTTGGCAGCATACGTACTAAGGGTTTGTAACCATTGGATACCTAAGACCACATCCACTCCTCCTAATGGTGCTATGTAGAACGAAGATTCTAAATTATAGTCTTGAATTTTCAATTTGACTTAAATAGCATTTCCCTACTTTTTTTATTTTCTTACCTTTGACTATCATAACCTTCACGTTGGGCATGGGAAATGTAAAAATGTTGAGTCTCTTCACCATGGTTGAGTCCAAAAAATTGTGGGTGCTACCGGTATCGATGAGAACCATTACATTGTTCTTCTTGATATGTCCTTTTAATTTTAAAGTCTGGGGTTGTGATATACTTGTCATGACCGATAATGATACTTGCGGAATGCTCTCGTCATCTAGTTCTGAAGAGGGTTATGGGGAGTCTTCAATTTCTTCAACGTATGATTCATCACTATCTGAAATATTAGTTTCTTCACATTTATATAGGTTTTTGGTCTCTTTTCCTTTAGCACACTTATGTTTAGGGTCCCATTTCTCACCACAACGTTTTCATTTTCCCTCTTTCATCCTTTGCATTTCCACGTTATTTTTTTCTCCTTCACGAAGATGTGGTGGAACATATTTTGTGTTCTCCATATTCATAGACTAGGGAAATACTTGTCTCAGTATACTCTTTTAGCCTTTTACCACAACATCGTGTTAAATTTTTTTAGTAGCTTTTACTTTTTGTCTTGCTACTTCTATTAACTTAATGTCATGAAGCTCAAGTTATGCTTGAAGATGGGGTTTAATTCCTGAGGTACTATTAAATGAGATAATATTTTGACAGTCCAAGTACTCGTGTTGCTAAAGTCTCCCATTCTTGAGTGTATTCATCCACATCTCCTTGTTTTCATAATCTGGTGTGTTGAGAATAACTCTTCTTCCTTGACAGCTTGGAACCTTTTAAAGAACACATCTTTAAATTTCCTCCAACTAATAACAAGTGTTGTGACCTTATTCCACCACATATACCAATTATATGATTTGTCTTCTATTTTCATGGAAGCATGCTTGATATTTTAAACATCATTGTCAATATTGTAAATCTCGAAATATTGTTCTTCTTTACTAAGCCAAGCAATGTTGCAATTTTCGTTGCCGTTGAATTTGGGTAACTCAATTTTTTCTCTATGTTGATATGTCACTATTGGGGGAGAGAAAAAGGGGTATTGATTTGAAAACAACATATTGGTGTAGGGATTCATGAGATGCTTATTTTGAAAATTTGTGTTACTATTTTCTTAATTAAGTGTGGAAGATGTCTTCGGAGACTCGGGTTTCTCATGATGATCTTAATGAATTTGGATAATTGAGATGTTGAGTAGCCTCATTATTTTGGGGTATTTGATCGAGTGTGATTTTAGGCTGGTACAAATTACAACCTAACATCATCATAGATTTATCCACCTGAACTGAAAGGTTTGTCTGATCTTTTTTAAAGTCTTTCTTGTTTTCCTCGCGCTGACTCTTTATTTCCTTTATTGTGTTTTGGAGCTCCTCGATTTTATCGCCCTTCCCATTAATTAGTCTCAAGGTCTACTAGCCTTTTATTGAAATCGACCATCAACATTGATGAAGCCATTGAGGTTGTCTGAGGTGGGGTATACTTATCTAGTGTATTTTTTTTATTTTTATTGTAAATTGACCTAATTTTTTTATATTTTTTTTTAGATCACCTTATTTATAATTAAATATTAATTAATATATAGTTATTGAATATATAATTATTATATAATTATAAATCATATACCAATTAATAGTAAAACTACATAGTAATTAATATATGTATAGACTATACCGTAGAGCCAAAAACAAATCGAAAGTCGAATGGTGATATATGTCAACGGTGTAAGAGAGCACGATTAGGTAGTAGAGGCACAATTGACAAGGGATCGATGGAAGAGATGTGATACATAGATGGATCGAACATCAGTCGACATCAAGGGTAGAGGGGCAAAGTCACAGAGTGGAAGGCAAAGGGAAAAAGTCAATGAATGGTTGATGGAGAGCTAGTGATTTGGGGTCACAAGTGGTCTAGCGTTAGCACAAAAAAACGGCAATGGTACGACGCAAAGGATAGTGAGACCGATGACAGGGGGATGGCAGAGATAGGGAAGGGTGAGGATGGAAGAATGGGTGGCTGAAGAATCATAAACAACAGAACAATGTTTGAGCATCCAGGGAGCGCTCCGGAGATCGTACTGCTCTGGTACCAGATGGAGTAGAATAACTCAACACTTTATCATAATATATATATAATAATGAATGTAGGATTATTTACAAAGTGAGAGGCTCATGCTTAAATACATCCCTACGTGCCTCTTGGTGAATGGGCATGATCTTTGATCACGCCCTATGCCCTAATTAACTAACAGTTTTACAGAATACTATTTTTTTATATAATAGCCTTCTTGATACATATCTAAGATCTTCGTCATATGGATGCTTCTTCCTTATCATGTTTATTTCAAGAATTTCCATCCTCCACATGAATTATAGTTGTGCTTGTACTTACAACTCTTGTGCTCGTAGCCCTGCATGAACTCATCCATATATTATTCAAGAAATCAAAACATAACATTAAATCAAATTGTACCTTTCAATATGGCTCTTCATCATGACATCTTTCTATAGGTATCAACATCCTGCATACATGTTGACACATCTCCCGAAGATATCCAATGTCAAGGGTCTTTATCTTTTTCATACTTTCATCAGTCTTCATATCTTTTTAGGAGATTTCCTAGTCAAATCTTCTTGGTCTTTTGGATGTTGATCACCTTCATCATGGTTCCATATCTCATGCTCTCTTCCTTCCTCACACATTCCATTTCTAGGAGGTTTGAATCATAGTTTCTTAGTCAACTACCTCATACTTTATATGAGGACATATTATGTTGATTTCATTTAGTGTGACTTATGCCTTCCTGCATCCTTTTAGAGGAGAGGATCATTTTTATCTTGATCATGCTTATCAAGATAGAAGTAATGATCCATGTTACCTGCAACCATATGACATGACATTATAATATTAAGTACAAGCATACATACCTCATTTTACCTTTTGGTCAGCTAGGCTTCTTCCATCAACTTCCTTGATTGAAAATATCTTCAATCCCTTGATTTGCTTAATGTCATCACACCATCATCCCATGAATTCCATAAGTTGGAGTTCCGGATGAAACACTTTCTTCCTCTCTAGATTAATGAACCCTCCGATGAGGATTCCATCAAAGAACTTTGAGGATCTTGAATATCCCCATTTGGCAGATGTTTCCTTTTTGCCTTGATGTATTATGATCCTTGTCCTAGATGACATCTTTATCTCCTTCAATGTTCAATGAGATTCCAAAGAGCTATATCCTTCATGTTTGACTGCCATGGATTTTTTTCTTCATGATTCCCATGGTGATGTCTCGAGCTCTTGTTTCTAATGATTCCATGATGCCACGGTGCATCTTATTATCATGGTCATATCTGTAACTAAAGATTGAAGAGCTTATGCTAGGAGTTTTTGTGAGGGATTCCATCTCAATCATAGTAGAGATTTGTTACTCCCTCTTTCCTTTGTCCCTTTCTTTAGCTTCCTCCATCTTCCTCCATCTTTCTTGTTTGAGGACCCTTGACCTTCAACACTTTTTCTGTCAACTTGTCTTTCTCTATCTAACATAGAGACCATAAATTGTTGAATGAGGTAACCTTCTTGTTCATGGACATTTGTTACCTTGTGTATCAGTTAGAACAATGATGATTTCCTTCCTAGAATATTTTGTAGGTGAGACCTTCTGGAGATATCCTACATCCTTTTATACCTTTACTTTCATGTAGATTAGATTTTATGTGACCTTCTTCATTTCACCTTCAGAGAATGAGTTTATCATATACATTTCTTTGATGTATCCAATGTTTCTATATTAGGGGATCTTTAATAAGTATCCATTTCCATGAATTTAGAGGAGACCTTTTGATATGTTCAATGACTTCAACTACTTAGAGGACTATGTCCATCCTCCTTATTCATGAAAGGAATGTTGCTGACCCATCCAACCTATAGTTCTTGCAATCATGAAGTCATTTAACCAAACTTGATTATAGAATGAAAAGATACTTTCTTGTCATGTGAAGATGAAATCTTCACCTTGATTTCTTTGATGGTGATTGAAGAAGATATATTAGAGCTTCTTCTTGGATGACCTTCTTACAAATGAAAGAGCCTTTCCTCAATAGAAAATGTTTCTCCTTTTGATGAGGATGATTTTCTACTTCCTCGGATGATCTTATTCTAGGGAAAGGAGATGATCCTTTAAAGATGTCCATGCCTTATTGCCTTCAATTTTCTCTACCTTATTTTGTAGAGTAAGTCAGGAGTGCTTCAATATTTTCCAAGTTGATGAGAACTTTATTTTTAGGTCCTTTGAGTTTCATAGATTTGTAGATATCTTTATGAGAGTCTTGATGGTCTTTTGATGATGGTGATGTGGAGACACAAGTTCTTGATGTGGAGTTACCTTGTTGTTGTAGACTTGATCATTTAACCGTTCAACTTGTTTTAATTCCCTTCTTGAAGACTGATCCTTGTATGTCTCTTTTGTTGCCCTTCCTTTGATTTTAATACCTTAGCTCTAAAACCAAGTTGAAGAATCTATGGCTAATGTAGTTAATGATATTTTTATTAGCATGATAACCATTCATGAGGTGTTTTCAATTTTTATTATACCAATCTTCACTTATTATTATTAGAGTGTGTCTTCTTTAGTCCATCAAATAGATACCAAAACAAAGAGACAAGAACAAAATATGTTGGCATTCTTCCAGGGCCAAAACCTCTCCCTCTTGGAGAGGAAACCCACACAAAAGTTTTCTTATAGAGATTCCAATTGACGAATACCAAGAACATGACCTTTGACCTACTAGGCCACTCCAAGACCAAGACACCAATCCTATTCTTTGACACTATTGAGATCATCAACATTTTTGCACCATCACCGAGGTATTTATCAATGAGATCTTCATATTGAGATATGTATAGGATAGTTGCATGTAGATCCACCAATATCATGATAGTCTCATCATAGTTGTGCCTTCACTGAGATCATAAACTTTGTGACTATGCTTTCATCAAGAACGATATCATAATTGTCATAGGATTATGATTGCACTTTAATGTATGTCGAGATAGTGTGTCACTATGAGACCCTTCCATCTTAATTATGCTGAAACTGTGTGTGGTATCATAGGATTCCCGTGACAGCACTGAGATTTTCACCGCGAATGAGATTGTGTTGTTTTGGAACCTAGTCACTGTTATGCCGAGAATACCTCACTGTCTTACCCATCCGAAAACCATAGTGATACCTCTCCATCCAAAGTACTAAACAAATGCCTTGATCCGATATTCATGTACCTCTTGTACCCTTCCAAAGTTATGTGCCTTTGTCATCTTCCGAAGTTTCAGAGAAATCTGAGTTCTTGTGCTTCTTGTGGTAACTTTAGCTACGTATATATAGTTGTCTATCCATGTACTCAAGCCAACATGATAGTGTGAAATGCTGTGTCCTTTTATTGAACTGACATGATTTTCCTTTAGTTATTTAATTTAATTTGAGGCTTACATGGATGCATTTCTCATCATTTTGCTTGATGCCTTCTTCAAGAGGATTTGTGCTTGTCTTGGAAGGATGATCTAGACTCTCGGTTGACTCATATACATTACATAAATGCTCAAGAAGAACTCTTCATGAATTTGACTCTTTAATAATAAATATTAAGGCTCTCAATGGGAGGCATATATAAAATAATCCTCTTTCTCATGGAACCCATGCAACAAGGCATAATGATAATTTTTCTTAAAAATCATAATTACAATGTCATGAAGACTGAACCTAGTTACACTTTCTTCAACAGATCCAACACATGGGGATGTGCAGATGCGATTTCCATATACGTAGTCAGATACATCATAAGAAGAGGTGAAAATTCATGACACATACTTTAGAGAGAGATTACCGATGATATATGACCTATAGAATTGTTGTAGATAACAATAATTTTGATTCCAGAAGGATGTCAAGCCCTACAAATTTGGGCACACACAATGGGCGATGCCCACATCACAGAAAATGTGACATTTATATCATAAGAAGTGTGGTGAAAGTAAGTTTTGGTTTTCATCAGTGGTCTTGTGCACAAGTAGGTGTACCAAGTCATGCACAACAAGGAAAACCGAGGGACAAAACAAGGTGCATGTTGGCATGGGACCAAGACCTAAGGGATAGCTTGGTTGGTCGAGTTCATGTCGTAAAGTACCTCGCTTATCAGGAGATCATGGGGTCAAATATCCTCGACACCCTTGGGGTTAGGCCTTGATAGTTTGGTTGGAGGGTAGATCCCTTAGGGTGGATCTACTTGGATTTTCCTGTGGATGTAGTGGCCACTTAATGTCTTTGAACCACATTAAAAAAATATGGCATGGGACCAAAAAACATGGCATGCCAAGAAAGGTCAAGGGAGGAGGTGGGTGTGTGCCAACCAAAACAGTGTAATGGAATGGGAATGGTGATCATCACACATTTACACACACGATGGAATGAGGGGCACCAATTCGTGGAATGACTGCACAATAATTCGGCTAAGCGCATATTTAACTAAACAGGGGCATGCATGATGCGTTAATTGTGGGAGGCAAATGGGCGAATCCCTTCTCATGCCCCATTGTCACCACGTATATATAACACAATACTCATGATGTGAGGTAGGAAAAAAATGAAGGAATGAAAGCAAGGAGCACCAAAAAAGAAATCGAAGTGAAAGCATTGAGGATTTAGTGTAGTGAAGGAATTGCAGTAGTGATGTTCCAAAGAAGTGGGACTTGATTTTTGGGGGTGTGGTCTCCAACCAAGGGGTTTGGAGTATTAGTTCACTTGGGCTTCCATTGGGATAAGAAAAATGTTACAAGTTGAACCATTGACTGTGAAGTCATTTTCTCTTGCTTGTATATTGAAGTTATGGGGGCCATGCCAGAGGGTGAGACTTCCCAAACTCTATTCTATTATAAAGCATATGCATAGAGGTAATGCTAGTGGGATAGGCCACCCAAAATTTGGTGAAAGTAGTGATGGCCCTCAACTTTGCAACAACAATGTTGTGATTCCCAAAGGTATCATATTTAATTTCCAACTTAGGGTCCATACAAACTTAAGAGGGGTTGGCACTATATGTGTGTTCACGCACCTACCTAAACAAATGTAAACTATTGTGACAATTATAAATTCTCCTCCTGAAACAATAAAATTCAAATTAAAATGGTAGGTCGGGTCCCCTCTTCATGGGTGTAGTAAGGAATTAATACACTATTCTGTTTTTTTTTTTTATGTGCAAGGGTTGCTATAAGGGGTTTTTTATTATAATTTGGATCATGACAAGTCCTATGATCAATTCTCCACAAGGCACGTCAGTATGAAGAATGGTTGCATGTTGACAAAAGAGGCAATAATTTTTAATGGAACCATTAGTGAAATTTTCAAATGGTAATTCAATAACTCGTTTGATATGATTGACATTATTGTTCTCCATACTTCATGATGACTAGGTGATAGAAGGATTTGATGAGGTTTTTTTTCTAAATAATTTTCCAATGATATTCCTTTCAAGATGCATGCAAAGGGTATGGCTACTATGGTTCAAAATGGTCCTCTTTTTGTCTTTGTAAGGTTTAAAAACAACCATTGAAAAAAATTGGGTGGTTAACCTACCCAACATTACACTTTATATTATATCAATTGCACTAAACCAAATCCCAAGCCCAATGCAGGACAAGGTGCATTACAACACAAAGGTGACACAAATATTTGAATGATCATGTGTTGTGACTTGTATAAATTCGAAAATTTGTAAACTATACCCTAGATGTGGTATTAATTAGCATATTCAACTAAATTGCATATACCATATGGTGATAAATTTTATTTAGCCCACAATGATAAAGTTTTAATTTTTTATGTGGGATATAGAGCTTACATGTATTCATAGTGCTTTTAAGGTGATTGTATGGCATCAAATTACTCACATTTAAATACAAAGGCCTCATATATGATATTAACCATGTCACGTTAACAAAATCATACAAAATTAACATATATCCCAATTAGGTTTGATGTCCAATGCATGGAAAGATTTGACATGGGATTTGAGAAGCTTAACGTGTCATTGTTTTTCAATACCAATGAGCAATGTTTTTACAACATTTTAATGGTAATTAGTTGGGTGAGTAAATAGATTGGGCACGCTCCAAATATGGAGCCAAACCTTCAGGAAACTACTTGAATCTAGTTAGTAGTAGTTTTCATTTATGTTTCACAGTGAGAGAGAGTTTGAGAGCTCAGAGTATTGCAAGACACTGGTCAAATCCACAAATAAACTTTGGCTTGGGCATAGAAACTACCTGGAACCGCATTGGACCGCCATTCAACCGCTCAGGATAGATATTTGATAAAGTGTTGCAGATCATGATTTTTCATAGCAAAGGTTCCCACAATAACGTAAGGGGGCATGGTCAATGTGGAAATGTGTTGTGGAGGGAAAATTACCACAAAATAATTTGATTTTCTATCAATTTAAATGTTTACCCTAAGGAGATTAATCAACTCACACATATAGGACATCTTTACCTAGGAGGATTTCCACCCCATTAGCCCACTACACATCCTTCTTAAAATATGCCACTATCACACCCTAGCATCATTGAAATCCATTAGCAGTTGCCCCTAGAGCTCACAACAACCACCTCACTTTGATGGATGGAACTAGAACCACACTGCACAACCTTCTAGACATGCATGATGGTCATTCGTTCTCATCATTTAGTGCCTCCTTTGCTCTCTGCTCATCGAGTGCCTTCACATGCCATGACCAACCTTTGCATTATCCTCCTCACATAGTTGTGTACAAGCTTCATCCTCTTATAGCCCCTACACACTCTTCATCATACTCTTCCTCTTCACATTCATGCACCTCAGTTTCTAGGATGGATGATAAGAGAGAGATTTCCACTAATGATATGCATCCAAAATACGTGCTTGGGAGGAAAAAGAAGAAAGTAAAGAAAAAAATTTAGATGATTCATATAGTAGAGATTTGGAGCATCCTGAGCTTATGTGATGCACAAATCTACTTTGTTGTTTACATTTCATACAAATTTCTATTTTTGGCATATATTCTACATCACACTTTGCAACATCCTGAGCTTATGTGATGCACAAAACTACTTTGTTGTTTACTTTTCATACAAATTTCTTTTCGCACAAATGCCTATTTTTGGCACATTGCATAACATGTTTTTAGCACAGTTCATTTCGATACAACACTCTACTTGGGATGTGTGTGTGTGTTTGTGTGCGTGTGTGTTTCTATGGTTACACATATGCAAGTTCATGTGGGGACATATGCAAGTTCATGTGGGGAGGCACAAGAATATTTCTAGATGATAAGTCATATGTGGGGAATGGTATTTTATGATACATGTACTTGTTTTTTATGGTATGCATGTTTTAAATAGGAGATACAAGTGAATAATTTTAGATAATATGACATAGATGATGTGGTGCTTTATTTTATTCAGATCATTGTTTTATATTATTATCATCATTATTATGGATGTATATTACATGTGGGAGTTAGAATAGTGGTTTTATTTCATGAGAGGTGTGAGGGGGGGTCCACCTACCAAAGCTCATTTTAAAAAGTTAGTTAATTTAAAAAATCCTTTAGAACTCTTCTTCCTAAATAGTAATAAAGCATAATTTAAGTGAATGAAATTAATGAGAAACTAATATCCAAAATAGTTAGTCTCTCTAATTGTTCCAAAATAATACAAAAAGGGAATAAGACTATGAAGGAAAGGATGGAAAACTCTATGAGGAGAGGTATGCACTAGATATAAAATTTGTCATTTTATCCCTTTGATTCATTATTTCTTTGAGTACAAAAGGCTAACATGTTTGGTGGCAACAAATTTTTTCCAAGAAGTGACAAGAAGGGAAAATTCATCTCTTTCTTCTATGATATTTTCATTTTGTCTTTCATTTCCTTCATTCATTTATTCTTATAGAGGGTATGGTATTTAATATCAATGCTAATCGCTAATTTTTTTTACAAAGAGATTTGTTGATTTAATCATATCATAATGGTCTCAAAATGATTTTTTATGTTTTCTTCTTATGTTTTTGTCACATGAGTGTCTTTGTGCAAGTCGTTTATGTCATAGACACTTGTAAATTAAGTTTTGGTCAATAGTCCTTGTAGGGACTAGCTGGACAACAACTTGTACTCACTTTTATCAATAAAAATTATTCATTTTTCATCCATTTTACAATGCATGCCTTTCTAAAAAATTTAATCACATAGATTAGTAATTTATACTAAAAATTAATCATTATAGTGAGCTTAATTCCATAGTTTATGCATATCTGCGTAGCCTTGTGGATGAAAGGGTATTACTCTAAGTTTGTTCGTGAAATATTTATGACTTCAGTCTATACTACAGTTCATCTTCTCATGTTACGGATGTTACATATTGTTAATTTCATATCTCTTTTACACTTTTTTCAAAGTTGTTCATAATTTCCTTTCTTTGATATAAATAACTTTATAAATAATAAAATCCTGACACCGAGGGCATTAAACTTTGGTCCTAGTATCATTATCTTAGATGACAGGTGAGATTCAAGTGTTTGTTGGTGAAGAAAAAAAAATCACCCATTAACATCTTTTGCAATCATACTAGGGAAATTGATCCACATATCCCTGGTTTATTAATCTTTCTATATATATGGTCATTCAATCCCCTAATTAACCAAATATTCCAACCCAATTAAATGATCAACAAAATGTTGCACATTCTTTATTCCGTTACATCCCCAATAATTCAAATTATTTAGCTAACTTTGAATAGTTTTGGGTAGTTATAGCACCTTATTAGCCCCTTGACCCAATCCAGAGTTTTGATATAACGTAGAATAGGGGATGTCAAAGGTATTATCATGTGGGTCAAGGGGAAGAGGATGTGCCTTGGTACTATAAGACTAAGAAGGAGATTGATACTTTTGCATTGAACCTACTAGGTTGGCCATGTAATTCGAAGTTGGAGTGGCTTGTTGAGGATTCAAGCAGAAAGTAGGATTGGTTCATATCCACCATCATTGAGATATGTGACAAAGAAGTATGAAGGAGTAATATCCAGCAAAATTTATCCAACTCCTCATGGCTTAATGTGAAGATGAGGCATGGTAGTCATAATGACCACCAACTTCATCTCTTGTATCCATCTGTCCTCCAAAAAGTACTCCTTCATACTTCTTTTTCACATATCTCAATGACGATGGATATAAACCTATCCAATTTTCTGCTTCAATATTCAACAAGCCACTCCTACTTTGAATCACATGGTCAACCTCCTAGGTTCACTGTGAAAGTATCAATTTCCTTCTTGGCCTTATAGTACGAAGGCACATCCTCTTGGTAACGTCCTTGAACCAATGGTGTTACTGTTGTGTCCTCTCTAAAAACATCTATCTCTAATTATGCTCCAACCTTCCCACCCTTCTTTCTAATTCATTAACTCTATTTGTCAAGGTCATCATTATGTCCACATGATGACAAAGAATAGATTTTGCCTCCTCACTACTCATACTTCTATGTGAAACACCACAATATGTTTTCTCATCCTCATATATTCTAGCCATCCTAGTTTTCAAACTAGGTTCTCCTCTCTAAGTTCTCATGACAATTGAGTCTAGCCCTATCCATGATACATCCCTTTGAGTATCCATTATACCCAACACCTACAAAATTCCTACCCTTGAGGCTTCCTCTTTCTCCAAGGCATCTGTCTTTGGCATCAATAGCTTATTCCTTGTCAAATGGGCTCATGCACATATCCAACTTATGATAGGCTTCTTCTCTTGCATGGTACCTACCCATTCTACTTTTCCTTCCTTGGAATTCTTAAAACTCTACGGGTCCTTTTCCTTTTTACCCTTATCACCATAACCTTCTTCCTCGTCCTTCCCATATTTTTGGTATTCTAAGAGCTTCTTTATTGTGGTAATAGATTTTGTAAGAGTTTGGACACCTTGCTTCCTGATTTCCTTCTTCGCCCATGGTCGTAAATCCAAAAATGAAGTGATACATGTGATCCTCATCAGAAATATTTATGATCTCTAACATAAGGCTAGAAACATCCTTTATGTAGGTTTGGATCCTCCCTATATGCTTCAACATCATAAGGCAATCTCTAGCAACACTTGATTCACTAGTCCAAACTAATAATTCATAGTTGCCTTCAACTCTTCCCAAGTCGATATCTTTTTGGTAATACAACCATATGCCAAGTCTTACACTTAGATCCTACACCACAACTTCATGGTTCCTATGAGATACATAACACAAAAATTCAATTTTTCCTCATAAGGACAACCTCCCATCTTCCCCAACATCTTCTTCAAATCCCAATAGAAATTCCCAAGTACCTCAAACTTCTAGTCCCATCATATAGTTATGGTTCCTTCAACTTCACTCTCATAAAAAAACCCATTGAACCCTGCCCAATGACCTTATTAAACACTGAAATCATATTGTTATGGCACATGTCAAATCCAAAAGAGATACCACATGTTCCTCCAAGTGCTTCACACAATCCTCCCATATTTGGTCTTAAACTTGATTCACAGCCTCAGAATCTTCCTCAAGTACACCTAGACCCTCTTGGATAATTTCCTTTACTTCAACTATTTCCTTCCTGATTTCTTCAAACTCATCTCCATGTGCCTCCAAAGCATGGACCATCATCCATGTTATACTATAATCAATGACAACGACCCTATCTCTCACTGCAAAGTCATCCTAGTTCACTGAGCTCCCTCCACTGTTCACCATCCTAACTTGCCAAAGAAACTTGTATAGATATCCTTCATATCTCCCTAATGCATTTTACACAAGTCGCTAGTGTAATCAATCCTACCCTAATGTAATACTAACTCCATGAGGTGAGCAACTGCACACACTCTTCCTTCATCTCAACAACTATTGCTTTGAAATATGCTCTGGTACCAACCGTCCTGACCCTAGGTGATCTGAATGGAAGGTGGTATCCACCCATGGTATGAATGGTGTAACTCAAGGAGGCACCAAAAATACTGTAAATATCAGGGCTCACCATTGCTAAGGACATGGAGGATTTTACAATGTAGATGTAAAATGTTTTCTTATTTAATGAATAAATAATTGGGTGTTATTATGTTCTTTGTATTTATTTTCTATGTTGTGATATTTAACCTTCAGCCTCTCAAGATCCAGATCAGCGAAGGTTATGCATGGTTACATGGCATACATATTATTTCTCTGCATTACCAAACATCTTTCTCGCTTCACAAGAGATCAACATCTTCTTTTTTCTCTCATTGAAGAAAGTATTTATGAGGTGATAATATCTACCACTCCAATAGTTTTCCCATAGAAATGGATGCAAGGGAAAAGGATGTATTTTCACACTACGAAAAGGATAGGTAAAGTCATATGGTATATTTTTCTAGGGGCATGTTAGATACCACTTCTTTAATTATAATAATGATAACATCACCTGTGCACCATGACCGCTAAGCATGCATCATTGACATGTTTCACAATGGACTAATACTAGAACGAAGTTACTTCACCTAGACTACACCTTACAATACACTACTTGTTGAAGCTATTATAACTTTATGTGACTTAGTAGAATATGATAACATCATCATAAACGAAGTTATTGCATTGTCACATTCAACAATTTCATGAATTTATTAAAATTCAATATTACCAATAATTTACAGTCATCAAATAAACACAATTCCAAATAGAGAAAATCACCAAATGTGACGTTGTCTCGGCCCTTTAGCACAAATACTTTTTGGTACACTATAGAAGCACCAAAATTCAACCCACTTTCACCAAATTTTGCGCAGCTCAGCCCATCAGCACAATGTCCATGCATATGCTTCAGAACATAATAGAGTTTAGGTAGCCTAACCCTCTAGCACGACCCCTACAACTTCAATATACAAAAAGGAGCTAATGGCTTCATAGTCGATGGTTCAACTTGTAATAGTTGGCTTGTCCCAATGGAAGCTCAAGCAAATCGGTCCTCCAACCTCCTTAGTTGTAGAATGACTGCATCCAAAAACCAAGTCCTACTTCTTTGGCACATCATTGTTGTGGTTCCTTCACTGCATGAGTCCTCTCTACCTTCAATTATGTTTCTTGTTCAATGCTCCTTGCCTCCATTTCTTCATTCATTCCTCCCTCACATATCACATATTCATGTTCCTAGCACTAGAAACCCACATGCATTTTTGGCACTAGGAATGTGCACATTCGTAGGTTTTTTTTTAATTTAAAATTTTCTTGGTAGGAATCCTACGTGCATAGTGACTTGGTTACTTCGAATATAGGTTTGGGATCATAAACCTAGATGTTTGGGCTATAAATACATGGAAAAATCATTTTTTTAGAAACATCCACACACACACACACATTTGACTTTATTTTTCTATAATCTAGACAAATCTATTGTCAGTGAAACTACATACCCATATAGTGTTGATTGTATAGATTTTAGATTTTAGATTTTCTTTTATTATTTTCAATACCTTTTTCATTTTTCTCTTAACATATATCAAAACCTTAAAATACATCCCTTTTCCACTATAAATTATGGGGGCCTTAACCATTTGGAAAAAAAATATATATGGTATACCAAAGGACATTAAGACCTACAATCTAAAAAGCTGGAATGGTTGATAATGGTAAGACCCTTTTAGGTTGCACTAACATAAGGCCTTCTAATTTCAAGGTTATAAATACTTTTATAATTTAATATCTATGTATGTATAAAATTAAGATTATAAATTTTGGAAAAATAGTTGTGTACAAGAACAATCTGTTCTATACAACTCCATAAGTTTTTGTAGCAAGATTCCATCATTTAGATATTCAAATGTTGCGCTCATAGACATGTTTGCTATATATTTTGCATGAAAAGTAACATACTAATTTTAGGAAAACACAAAATTCACATAGTTAAACACAATTTCTATAAACAAAATTATATATTTGGAAAGTTAGCTCCTTTAATTCAACATTTCATCTTTTTACATCATTCTCAAATTCATTATGTACCTCTAATTATCCCTCCAAATTAACATATGCATCATGAGAGTCCATCATTAACTTGCACCCGACCTCAACCTTTTTTATTTTTCTCAATATAGAATAATATTTTTATTAAAAAATTATAATTATTTTTTTAAAATATAAACCTACAAAGTCCATTGGGTCTTGGATAGAGAATGTTTGAGTGCTCTGTTAAGGAGCTCCTTGATGTTAAGTCACATGTTCAATTCCCCACCTCAGTAATATATTGGACATGATGAAATGTAGTCTTGCCAAACTTAAAAAAAAATATAACCTACAAATAAATTAAATAATCTATTTCTTAAATTAACTTATAAATAATTAAACAAATCAACATTTTATAAAAAATCAACAACTTGTTTGAATCATATTAAACAAATCAACATTTTCTATAAAAATCAATAACTTGGTTAAATCATATTAATTAATTCAAAATGTATATATATTTAAATATTTAATATGATAGATCCAAAAATCAAATCTTTAAATAACTCTATTCACAAAAACTCTATCCAAAACTTATTCTTTAATGGGATTGGATGGTGAATAATATTTGGCCAAAATATAAAATAGACTTTGAAAAAATTGAGAATGGAAACTAGATGTAGAACATAAAATCTGTCACAAAATTTTACTCACAGAATCCGTGCGATCGTTGAGATATCTCAATCAACATTGACAAATGACACCATTGCTTTTAATTGTATGGTCGCACATCACTGTTGATCAATACAACCACATAAAATAATTGACTGGTTGATGGTCTCATTATTTTTTCATGTTGACCTAAGTATATGGACCTTTTTATAACTTTTTACATCGGGACAGCCCTGATAAATATTTTTGTTGCATGCAGTACAGTCCTTTCGTCCTTGCTCTTCGAGCACGCCTTCCTTTACGTTGCCATACAGTTTCATGGCTCTGAAACACATGACACCCACATCCCAACCCTTTGCTCACGTCCATCCTCTCAATCCTGCCCACGATTCTATCTTCTGAAACGCCGCTCATGAAATTCAGGACACCCATTTCAAGGGCAGCATTTGCCATTAGCAAAATGCATATACAAATGATACAACTTCTACTCCTGCAGATCTTATTGTCATTTTCAGTCACCGATTCCTTGACCAGCAATGCTACCGATCAGCATGCTCTGCTTTCTTTCAAGCAAGCATTCATATATGATCCCTACAACAATTTACAGAGTTGGAATAACGGTATCAGCTTATGTAAGTGGACAGGAGTTGAGTGTAGTTCATGGAACCAGAGAGTGATTGGTGTCAATATTTCAGGTATGAATATACAGGCTCCGTTCTCACCTTTTCTTGCCAATATTTCTTTCCTTGAGGTACTTGATATTTCAAACAATCATTTTTATGGTCATATTCCCAGAGAGTTGAGAGGCCTTGTTGGCCTAAGGGAGCTCTGGCTTGATAGAAATGAATTGCAAGGTCCTATTCCAGATACTATAGGTGGTTGCTCCAATCTAACAGTCCTGTCTTTGTCTCAGAACCACTTGGGTGGAAGCATTCCTAGAGAGTTGGGTTTGCTCACAAAATTGAAAAAGCTTGACCTAGGGTTAAACAATCTCACAGGTACTGTACCCTTAATTTTAGGACAACTCCCTGGTTTAGTTGATATTGTTTTAGGTGAGAACAATCTGTATGGCCCCATTCCTGCTTCACTCTCTAACTGCACTTTACTTAAACGGATTGTCTTGCACGAGAACAAACTAAGTGGAGCAATTCCATCAGAGTTCGGTGCCAAACTTGCCCATCTGCAAGAGCTACATCTATGGGGCAATAACCTAATAGGCAACATACCAGTTTCTCTTACCAACTGTTCCCAACTCAGGCTACTCTTTCTCAATGAAAATTGGTTCACCGGAATAGTGCCGGAAGAGTTTGGTAAATTGGCCCTTCTTGAAAGCCTTTATTTACATGGAAATCAACTTGTTAGCACTCCCACTTTGCCTTTTCTGACTGCATTAACCAATTGCTCACACCTACAGAAAATTGATGTGTCCAACAATCCTCTGGGTGGGGTTCTGCCTGTTTCCATAGGCCTGTTCTCTGAGAAACTCATTTTACTAGATATATCAAACAACAGTATACATGGAAGCATACCACGGGAAATTGGCAACCTGACAAGTTTGACATATCTTGCACTGGCTGACAATCTCCTAAGTGGCAGTATTCCATCAGAATTGAGCATGCTCAATAGGCTGGAAAGATTGCGCCTGCGGAACAATAAGCTGGGAGGAAGCATTCCAACTGAGATTTCTCAACTAAGAAATATAGGAAGCATATCAATTCGCCAGAATATGCTCTCTGGACCAATACCTCATTCTCTTGGCGACCTTAAACAACTAAGGAGGTTGCTGCTTTCGGAAAACCAGTTATCAGGAACAATACCTGCTACTTTGGGTAAATGTTGGCGTCTGGAACTTCTTGATCTTTCTTGGAACAGACTTACTGGAAGCATACCACGAGAAGTGGCCAGTCTTTCCAATCTCCAGTTTTATTTCAACATCTCTCATAACTTTCTTGAAGGTTCTCTGCCCCCCGAGATTAGTAAAATGACTATGGTTCAAACTATTGATATTTCTTTCAACCAGTTAACTGGTGTCATCCCAGCTGCACTAGGAAGCTGCACAGAACTAGTTAAACTCAATCTCTCTCATAATACATTTCAAGGTCCAATTCCAGATACATTGGGTGGATTAAAAAATTCGGAGAAGTTAGATCTCTCATCAAATAACTTATCAGGTGCAATTCCAATGACCCTTGGAAAACTGAAACTGCTTCATACTTTGAATCTTTCTTTCAACAATTTGAGAGGAGAAATCCCCAATGAAGGGATTTTTCTGAATATTACTTTCAATTCATTGATGGGAAATCCTGGCCTCTGTGGGCAACAAAAATACTTGCCTCTGTGTCCTCCTTCTGCTTCTCTGAAACAGAGAAATCATTCAGCTCTCAAAAATGTGATTATACCAGTTGCAGGTGGCGGCACTTTTGTGATATGCTGTTTACTCATTGGATTCTTCCTCAGTCGCAGGTTGCATAACAAAACTTTGTGTTTACCAATAGCTCTCTCATTACAGTTCGGACAAGCAGTGACTTCACTAGAAGATCTTGTAAAAGCAACCCAAGGATTCAATGAGGCAAACTTGATAGGAGTTGGTAGTTTTGGATCAGTCTATAAAGGAATTTTGCACGATGGAACAGAGGTCGCTGTCAAGGTTCTCAAGTTGCAGAATGAAGAGGCTTACAAGAGTTTCAACACGGAATGCGATGTACTTAGGAGAATTAGGCACCGGAATCTTATTAGAGTTATAAGCTCTTGCTCAACCCCTCACTTCAAAGCTTTGGTCCTCCAACTAATGTCAAATGGAAGCTTGGAAAATCATTTGTACCCCTCCGGAGATGAGGGTGCTAAGGAAGATGTGCATGGATTAAACTTAAGCCACAGAGTACAGATATGCACAGAGATAGCACATAGCGTGGCATATCTTCATCACTACTGTTTTGTTCAAGTGGTGCATTGTGATATAAAGCCCAGCAATATCCTTTTGGATAGCAATATGACAGCACATTTATCTGACTTTGGAATTGCACAATTAACATGTGCAAACTTGATGGACTCAATCACTTCCACACTTGCTCTAAAAGGATCCATTGGTTATATTGCTCCAGGTATAAAACTTCACAAAATATGGCGACACAAGTTTTTGTTTATTTATTTATTGCAAGTTGTCACAGTCAAAATTTGATAACTAGTTGGCTTGGCTGCAGAGTATGGATTTGGCAGTACTCCTTCAACAAAGGGTGATGTTTATAGCTTTGGAATCCTGTTATTGGAGATGATGACCAGAAAGAGGCCAACCGATAACATGTTTGTCGAGGGACTGAACCTACCGAAGTGGGTGAGGATGGCTTTTCCCGATAGAATTGGGGAAGTGATGGATACCAGCCTGTTGAGGGGTGAAAATATTGATGCACTTGAGCAACATGAGATACTAAACTGTGTGAATCAACTCGTGGCATTGGGATTGGTATGCACAAGAGAATCACCCGAAGAACGACCAACTATGACAGAGGTGGTAACTGTATTAGAAAGGATCAGAAAAACTGTTGTTGGAGACTGGAGTCACTTGGGTCTTCAAATCGCCATCAGATTTAACATCTGACTGGAGGTAATACCTTATAAGGAACGGGGTGAAATATTTTATATCAGAGTTCTGACACATTTAACAGGGTACTCAGCAAAATTCTTAACAAAGATTTTCTGGAAAGGCAAAGACAAAATAAATGGGAACGACATCTCTAAAGAAATTCAGTCTTTTCTGTTCTTTCTCTTTCAAAACTTTCATGTATAATACCTTGCTGCTCAGTACAATTTTTTTTGTGCGCAAAAGAATGCTTTACACTGAAATGACAATGCGTTGGCTATATGCCAATGACAGTCAACAGTCTAGAGGCATTCGGCTTTCCCTGGTGTTTCGTGTGTCTTTCAGTTTAAACAAAAGACCAAAACGAGAAAGCTTGAAGTAACAAACTCTTTAAACTAAATAATCTTTAACTGAATCAAGTTTTATTGTTTTTATATCCTTTTATGTTGATTCCTTCTCGTATTCAAAACATAAAATCATTGTAAGGGGACGGGCAGCCATGGAGTGATATTTTGCGAATTTGGAAGCCTGGAATGAGTTTTATATATATATATATATATATATATATATATTTATATATATATATATATTAAAAGCTTTAAATTCAAGATATATTAATTTTAATTAAAATAATTGTTATATTAATTGATTACACATTATGAAAAATATTAAATGTTAATATATTTTTTTTAATTATTTTAAAATAAATAATATAGTTTTTAAAGTTTTGTTTTGCATTTCATTTATATATATGTTTAATTTTTAAGAATCACAATTGTTTAAAATATATATTGTTTTGTAATCACTGAACTTATCTTGATTGCAAATATCTTAAGTTTGTTGATATGGTCAATGTGACTCCTATGTCTACATTGTTCTCTATTTATGTAAACATAGAGACTCACTATTAAAGTGGGGAAACCAATGAGAAATCTACGATTTTGACATGGCCAATGTGACTCTTTTGTCTACATTGTTGCCCTATTTATGTAAACATAGAGACCCACTACTAAAGTCGGGAAACCACTAAGAAATCTACAATCAACAATTCCTTGACATGTCTTTTCACTGTACTTAGCACATAGTCTGTATCCATATTTGAGAGGGGCTCAAAACTCGAAGAGTCCTATTGACCAAGTTGTAGAGTCTTTAAGACTTTGTCAATGAGATGCATACCCATTCCACCATACATGAGGCCATGCAAACATGAATTATGTCATGGATCAACTTGCTTATTGATCATCTTTTCAAGGCACAATCTTATTACCAATTTTGGTCACTGCATCCTCCATCCATACCATCCACCGATCTGACAGTGATACAAATAGTGATTTGTGCTTGATGAGACATGCAATGTAGGGATTTAAAACTTTTTCTAGAAACGCAAGGACAACATCTAATGCTACATTTACCTAACTCACTCCCTACTTGCCCCTCATTAAGATATTGTTCATCATGAATTAAAATTTGAATTACACACATACCAAGCAAAAGGAGGTTTATAATGGTAGTTCTCTCCTCCATTCTAACATTTTTAAATTTGAAATTTGAAATAAGCAAGCATGCTTCATTTGAAAAAAAATCAACAATGAACAAATGGAGATTTATATTGGCAATTCTAGCTTTCGCTAATCATCTTGAGGTTTACATGCAAATTTATACGAGCAATTCTAGTCTTCACTAATCATCTTGATGTTTGCAGGATAGTAGTGGTTTCAACACATTGTAAACATTCCCAATATGTGCTACTCCTTTACCCCTTTCTCAAAACATTGTGTATCACAAAATGTTATTTGCATAGTGTAATTATATTTGGGTAGTGAACTCGTTGTTGTTGTTGTTTTTTTTTTGTTAGTATTTTAAGAACTCATTTAAAACAGAGGCCAAAGATTACATCTATGTTGGATCAGATTTGTTCTTTGTAATAGATTCATGTTGCCACTTGTTTTTGAAATGTTGCATATATTACTTTGTAAAATGAATAAAGACATCATAGGTAGGAAACAAACAACACGTGTGTTAGGAAAATTTCACCCTAAAATAAACAAAAAGGAAAATATATACTTTTGCACGCTAAGAGAAAGTGTCTCAACATCACAATAAAAGACATTATTCAGGAGCAAAGCAAACTCTTACTTAAAACTCCTCAAATCCTAACTCCGGCTTAAAACTCCTCAAATCCCATATGTTTAGAGGTGAAGGGTTCTCTTTCATGTAACTTTACATTGATGTCAATGCCAATAGCAAGCAATTGAGCTAAGCGCCACCAAGATTTTTAATTTTCCCACATCCCATGGATTTAGAGGTGATGGATCCTATGAAAACAACTTTATGTTGATGTTTCAAAGAAAGCCAATAGCAAGCGATCATATTGAGTGATGCGAAGGTTTATAATTGTCCCGAAATCCCATATCTTCAAAGATGAAGGATCCTCTGGAAAGTAACTTGATATTTGATATTTCTAATGAAAATCATTAGCAAGAAACCACATTAGGTGTCTCTGAGATTTGTAATTATTCCTATTTCATCCAAATATCCCCTAGAAGAGCACCCTTCAACAAAAATGTTGTGGTGAATGAGAAGTGATATTCACCTTCAGATCCTATCTAAAACACTTTAACAACCATACATATCCAAATATACTTCGTACTATTTCGTACAACTTTGTTGTTAGCAGTGTTGGTACTACATCGACACGGGAGTGGCAAGATGAGGAATTCTGGCTAGATGTGGACTCGACTCTTCCAATTTCACGCTCTTTATGGGAAGAATTAACACAAAGTGGAGAAGATTCAGAAAGAAACTTGTTCGAAGCCACTCCACTCCAATTAAAGGCTATGGGGGGTCAGAATGTCCTAGTGTTCATGGAACAATCAAGTAAGCCGGAAGCAGGGGACAAGACTAGTCCTCATATGAAGGTATGTTGAATTTTTTAGTTCGTGGCTCCTGATTTGGAGACTAGAAGCATTGAAGACTAGCCAATACACTGAGCTTGCATCCTTCTAGGATTGCAGAAATTATTTAATGGACGATGATGCAGATCTTTAGATATCTGATCCAGTATCCTCCACTTCTTTCTTGTTCTTGAGAAATTAAGAAACCCACAGCTCTATAACTGAAAGCTTGGATCAGTACCATGTCCATTCACTCTTATAAAACTCTCTGGCGTTCAAGGAGATGTGATGCTGAATGATAACCAAAGAATCTCTAGTCAGTCCTCCAGATTGGCATGCATGTATCCTATATCTATGTCTGCATTCTCTGGAAAATCCGTGGTTGCTCTCACAAACATTCATACCGAATGAAAGGGAAACATCAGTCCTCCAGATTGGCATGCATCCTATATCCATGTCTGCATTCTCTGGAAAATCCATGGTTGCTCTCACAAACATTCATACCGAATGAAAGGGAAACATCACAATTATGAGAAGAAAAGGATGATATCATGAGATTCGATCCTAGTATGTCGCAGCTATATTATGCCCAACCATGTAGATAGTTAAATTGTTGGATAACAAAAATTAACGTGCCTGCAATTCATCGTCCAGGTTTTGAGAGTGGATACATTCGTCACTTACCAACAATTGTCGGAATAGCATTGCTAGGAAATGCATGCAGATATTGTTCGAGATGCTTGTTAGTCTTTTCTCCGTACTCATGCGGCCAGAGAGCTCTTGCACCTTTTCCCCAAGTTTCAGTTTCTAGGGTAACACAGTGTCATCTACTTCACATTGTCACAACTTACAAGGCGTGGAAGGATTTGTTACTCATCATAATCTCTCTGGATATGAATTCAATAAATGTTCCAACAAGATATCAAATGGCCATTCTGATTCTTTACGGGCATCACAACATGTTCGACCCAAGTCACTTTCGCATACTTAAGTTAAACTATCTCAAAGTCCATTTGCTAGGCAATACATTATTAATATCATAGTTGTTCCACAAGTATTACATAATAATTTTATCATCAAACATTTGTTCATCATAGTTATAGGTCACCCACAAACCCACATTTATGGGATAACCGCATAGAACCTTTCTCCAAGCTTGTCATCACCAACTCGAGTTTGGGTCATCCACAAAACCATGGTTATGGAAAAAAACACACAAAACCCTTGTCTTCATTACCACTTGGCACATTTGGTTATGGTCATCCATAAACCCATAATTATGGGTTAATCACACAAAACTATTTTCTTCAACAACACTAGTTATGGGTCATCCACAAACCCATGGTTAAGGGTTAACCACACAAAACTCTTCATTTCATTGACTCATATTCAATAAAGGTTCTAATGAGGGAACTTGACATAATGGGAACCATTGCTTCCTAAGGCGGAGGATGGATCCGAATGGAAAGTTTTATCCACCCATGATATTTACCCATGGTATTGGATGATGTAATTCAAGAAGGCACTGAAAATACTATAAATAATGGGCCTCACCTTTCAAAATGGCAGATTTTTCTTAATGATGTAGCTGTAAGATGTTTGTTTGTTTGTTTTTTTTTCCATAATAAAGAATTGATTTTTTATCATATTGTATTGTTGTTCAATGTTTTTTTGGGTATTTAATTAATTCACGCAATATTTTATCAATTTCCTTATGCTTTGTTTCATGGAAGGCATCTCAGAGTTGAAGCCTCCCGGATCTCAACCCCAAGATCTGGATCACAAGGTCAACATTGCACAAGGGTTGGCTCTTGAAGGAAAATGTATGGTGCAGACAATGGATGGATTCTCCTTGGAAAAGTATTAGTTCAACATCAAATTCTATAGGCTCAACACTCTTAGGGTATCAAAAGTTGTTTATTAGTTTTGTGGCATAATTGAGAATGATTGAGCCTTCATAATTTTAGGCTATGCTTCACCTAAGAAGGTATCATGGAGCTTGGCAAGTTTTGACTAGTTTTCTTCTTTGGTACTTTTGACGAACCTCAAGATTATTGGGATTTGGTTTCATGGTCAATTCAGACATTCCTCAATGGTTGTATTTGAATTTTGCATATGTTTCTTGGAGAAATATTAGTGAAATATCAAGAAGGAAATGTCTCATTTTTTGGAACACTTTGTGGGATCATGAGCATAATTAATTGTATTTATGGGAAGCTCTTTGTTGAGCCCAAAAATTGGTAAGTTTAGAATAATTTCTTTTAGAGGGCCTTTGTCCTGCGATCTTTGCATATTTCCTTTTTAAAACGCAGTGTCATGGATCAAACTCATTATGGAGGGACTAGAGATGAAGGAATTAGATGCTCTGCAACTAAGGATATTTATGGTATGGAGAGGTATACATTTGATATTGTCCCTTAATTGAACAAAAAGTGTGAGGTATAGGGCCCTACAATGCATTGGTTGTAGAGGCACTTTGTGCACATCACAATCATAATCCTTTTCAAGTGAAAGATCTTTGAGTGTTTTTCCTCTAGCAAGGGTTGGTTGTCAATCATAGGCTTCAAAAAATTGGTGTGCTTGAGGTTGTTTATGTTATGTGTGGTAAGAAGGAAATGATGGAACACATATTTAGATATGTGTGGTAAGAAGGAAATGATGGAACACATATTTAGATATGTGTGGTTGTTAAGGTTATTTAGATAGGATCTCAAGTTGAATATCACTTCTCATTCATTGCACCATTATTTTGGAAGGGTTCTCTTCGAGGAGATACTTGGATGAATAGGAACAATTAAAAATATTGGTGACACCCAATGTGGTTGCTTGCTAATTAATTTCATTAGAAATATCAATATCAAGTTACTTTCCAAAGGATCCTTCATCTTTGACTTTATGGGATTTGGGGACAATTATAAACCTTGGTGGCACTCAATATGATTTCTTGCTATTGGCTTTATTTGGAAACATCAACATAAATTTGCTTTCAAGAGGATCTCTCACCTTTGAACCCATGGGATTTGGGAACAATTTAAAATTTTGGTGGCCCTTAGCTCAATTGCTTGTTATTGGCCCTAACATCAATGTAAAATTACATTGAGGAGGATCCCTCAGCTCTGAAGACATGGGATTTAAGGAGTTTTAAGAAAGAGTTTCCTTTTCTCTTGAATAGTGTATTTCATTGTGATGTTGAGTCACTTTCTCTTGGTGTGCAAAAGCATATGCTTTCCTTCTTTATTTTTTAGGGTGAAAATTTCCTAGCACACTTGCTATTTGTTTCCTACTTATGATGTCCTTACTCATTTTACAAAGTAATATATGCAACATTTCAAAAACAAGTAATGTGCCAATATGAACAATGATTTGTCGAATACAAACCAAAAATATGATCTAGCTTAGATTGTAATCTTTGGCCTCTATTCTAATTGAATTCTTAAAACACTAAAAAAACCTAGTTCACTACCCAAATATAATTACACTATGCAAATAAAATTGTACGATACACAATGTTTTGGGAGAGGGGTAAAGGAGTGGCATGTATTGGGAATAATTTAATGTGCCAAAACCGCTACTAGCCTACAAATGTCAAGATGATTAGTGAAGGCTAGAATTGCTCATATATATCAACATGCAAACCTTAAGATGATTCGTGAAAGCTAAACTTCCCATATAAATATATAGTTGCTCAATGCATGTTTTTTCCAAATGAAGTGTGCCTACCTATTTCAAATTTCAAATCTAACGATGTTAGAATGAACAAGAGAATTGCTAATGTAAATATTCTTTTGCTCGGTGCATTCCTAATTCAAATTTTAATTCATGATTAACAATATCTTAATGAAGGGAAAATAGGGAGTGAGTTGGGTAAATGTAACATTAGATGTTGTGTCCTCTCATTTCTAGACCAAATTTAAAATTCCTATATTGCATGCCTTGTCAAGCATAAATGAATGTTTGGTGGATGGTGTGGTTGGAAGATGCAGTGATCAAAATTAGTGATAAGATGGTGCCTTGAAAGATGATCAATAAGCGAATTAATCCATTACTTAATTCATGTATTCATGGTGGGATGGATGTACATATTGCTAACATAGTCTTAAAGATTCTACAGTTGGGTCAATAGCACTCGCCGAGTTTTCAGCCCCTCTTGAAAATGGATACAGACTGTGTGCTAAGTACAATGAAAAGACATGACAAGGGGTTGTCGACCACAAATTTCTAAGGGGTTTTCCAACTTTAGCATTAGGTCTCTATATTTACATAAACAAGGCCGACAACATAAACAAAGGGAATCCCATTAGCCATGTCAACAAACCTAAGAAATCTGCAATCAAAATAAGTTCTAAGAAATCTATAATCGAGATAAGTTTAGTCATTACATTACATTATGCAATTATAAAGCAATATATATTCTAGATGAATTTTGATTTTTAGGAATTAAACATATGTATGTAAATGAAATGCAAAACACAAATTAAAAAATTACATCAAATAATTTTCAAAACCAATCCATTATTATTTAAATAGTTTTTTAAAATATATTAAATTTTAATATCATTCATCATGTTTAATTGATTAATATAAAAATTATTTTAATCTAGAATTTAAAACTGATAATATTCTTGAATTTAATCTCTTAAAATAAATAAATATTAATTAATTATTAATTATTTTAAATTTAATAATACATCTATCATTAATTATTTATTATTGAATGAATCTAATTAAAAATATGTACTTTCTCATAAAAAATCACAAATTCATTAGAGAAATTATGAGATCTAAAACGAGCCTCCTAAAAATTAACATGTGCAAACTTCTAATTTTTTTTTTTTTAACCACATGGTGAATCTGTAACTGCCAAGCCTAATTTATGGGAGACCCAGGGTCAAGCCTCATAGCTGCCACTATAACACCAAGAGCATAACCAACCACGTGCAAGTCGGGTATACTAAGTTCCTATGATTTTAGCAAGAGCAGACTCACGGGAAAGGGGAATCCGCCCCTCTAGCCGCTACCACAGCAGGGCATTGTACTCAATGAGATTTGAACTTCGGTCTCCCCGGGCTTCGCCCATGTGACTTACCGTCAAACCACACATCACTGTAGACTTCCAATTTTTTTTTATATTTAATTTTAAAAAATATAACAAGGAAACAAAATTATTAAAAAAATAAAATATAATTATCCCTACCCTTCATCATAGACTAACCATCATGGATACACTGAACATTCAAACGATAACCTCACTCGGTATCAAGTCATAAATCATTTGCGTGGAACAAATATATTACAAAGACTTTGTGGAATAATTGATCCTCCACAGACTTTTACCGCAGAGTCATTAACCATTCCCATGATGCACGTCAATCGCAATAATTTTACTCCAAATTAAGTATTGACTGACGTGGCAGAGAGACCAAAGACTTTTTAATGTGAGAAGTGAATAGTCATTAACCAGTCACGCACTACAAAGACTTTGAAAGGAATAATTGATCGTCCATAATACAAAGACTTTGCATAGAATAATTGATCGTCCATACTTTTACGTTTACCCAAAGTCATTAACCATTCCCGTGGTGCACGTCACTCGCAATAACTGTACTCCACATTAAGTATTGACTGACATGGCAGAGAGACCAAAGACTTTTTAAAGTGAGAAGTGAATAGTCATTACCCAGTCACGCACTACAAAGACTTTGAAAGGAATAATTGATCGTCCATAATACAAAGATTTTGCATAGAATAATTGATCGTCCATACTTTTACGTTTACCCAAAGTCATTAACCATTCCCATGGTGCACGTCACTCGCAATAATTTTACTCCACATTAAGTATTGACTGACGTGGCAGAGAGACCAAAGACTTTTTAAACTGAGAAGTGAATAGTCATTACCCAGTCACGCACTACAAAGACTTTGAAAGGAATAATTGATCGTCCATAATACAAAGATTTTGCATAGACTTATTGATCGTCCATACTTTTACTTTTACCGCAGAGTCATTAACCATTACCGTGGTGCACGTCACTCGCAATAATTGTACTCCACATTAGGTATTGACTGACGTGGCAGAGAGACCAAAGACTTTTTAAAGGAAGAAGTGAATAGTCATTAACCAGTCACGCACTACAAAGACTTTAACTTCAAATGAAGTCAGTAGTCACTAACGTGCCTAACCATGTAGATAGTTAAATTGTTGGATGCTCTCACAAACATTCATACCGAATGAAAGGGAAACATCAGTCCTCCAGATTGGCATGCATCCTATATCTATGTTTGCATTCTCTGGAAAGGCCGTGGTTTCTCTCACAAACATTCATACCGAATGAAAGGGAAACATCACAATTATGAGAACAAAAGGATGATATCATGAGATTCGATCCTAGTATGTCGCAGCTATAATATGCCCTACCATGTAGATAGTTAAATTGTTGGATAACAAAAATTAACGCACCTGCAATTCATCGTCCAGGTTTTGAGAGTGGATACATTCGTCACTTACCAACAATTGTCGGAATAGCATTTCTAGGAAATGCATGCAGATATTGTTCGAGATGCTTGTTAGTCTTTTCTCCGTACCCATTCTACTTTTCCTTCCTTGGAATTCTTAAAACTCTATGGGTCATTTTCCTTCTTTCCCTTATCACCACAATCTTCTTCCTCATCCTTCCCATATTTTTGGTATTCTAAGAGCTTCTTTATTGTGGTGATATATTTTTCAAGAGTTTGGACACCTTGTTTCCTGAGTTCCTTCTTTGCCCATGGCCGTAATCCAAAAATGAAGTGATACATGTGATCCTCATCATAAATATTTCTGATCTCTAACATAAGGCCAGAAACATCCTTTATGTAGGTTTGGATACTCCCTATATGCTTCAACATCATAAGGAGATCTCTAGCAATGCTTGATTCACTAGTCCAAACTAAGAATTCATAGTTTCCTTCAACTATTCCCAAGTCAATATCTTCTTGATAATACAACTAGATACCAAGTCTTACACTCAGATCCTACACCACAACTTCATGGTTCTTATGAGATACATAACAACAAAATTCACTTTTTCCTCATAAGGACAACCTCCCATCTTCCCCAACATCTTCTCCAAATCCCAATAGAAATTCCCAAGTACCTCAAACTTCTAGTCTCATCATACAGTTATGGTTCCTTCAACTTCACTCTCATAGAAAAACACATTGAACCCTGCCCAATGACCTTATTCAACACTATAATCATATATTCATGGCATGTGTCGAATCCAAAAGAGATGCCACATGGTCCTCCAAGTGCTTCACACGATTCTCCCATCTTTGGTCTTAAACTTGCTTCACAGTCTCAGAATCTTCCTCAAGTACACCTAGACCCTTTTGGATAGTTTCCTTTACTTCAACTATTTCTTTCCTGATTTCTTCAAATTCATCTCCATGTGTCTCCAAAGCATGGACCATCATCCATGTTATATTATAATCAATGACAACAACCCTATCTCCCACTGTAGAGTCATCCTAGTTCATTGAGCTCCCTCCAATGTTCACCATCCTAACTTGTCAAAGAAACTTGTATAGATATCCTTCATATCTCCCTATTGCATTTTACACAAGTCACTAGTGTAATTAGTCCTACCCTAATGTAATACTAACTCCATGTGGTGAGAAACTACACACGCTCTTCCTTCACCTCAACAACTATTGCTTTGAAATATGCTCTCGTACCAACTGTCATGACCCTAGGTGATCTGAATGGAAGGTGGTATCCACCCATGGCATTGAATGATGTAACTCAAGAAGGCACCAAAAATACTATAAATAACAATGCTCACCTTTGCTAAGGACATGGAGGATTTTACAATGTAGATGTAAAATGTTTTCTCATTCCATTAATAAAGAGTTGGGTGTTGTGTTCTTTGTATTTATTTTCTATGTTGTGATATTTAGCCTTCTGCCTCTCACAATCCAGATCACTGGGGGCTACGCATGGTTACGTGGCATGCATATTCTTTTTTGCATTACCAAACACCTTTCTCGCTTCACAAGAGATCAAAATCTTCTTTTTTCTCTCATTGAAGAAAGTATTTACGAGGTTATAGTATCTACCACTTCGATAGTTTCCCATAGAAATGGATGCAAGGGAAATGGATGTATTTTCACACTACGAAAAGGATAGGTAAAGTCACATGGTCCATTTTTCTAGGGGCATGTTAGATATCGCTTCTTTAATTATAACAATGATAACATCAATTGTGCACCATGACCCCTAAGCATGCATCATTGACATGTTTCACAATGGACTAATACTAGAATATCATAACATCATCATAAAATGAATTTATTGCATTGTCACATTCAACGATTTCATGAATTTATTAAAATTCAATATTACCAATAATCTACACTCATCAAATAAACACAATTCCAAATAGTGCAAATCACCAAATGTTAGGTTGTCTCGACCCTATAGCACAAATCCCTTTTGTTACATTATAGAAGCACCAAAATTCGCCCCACTTTCACCAAATTTTGTGCAACTCAGCCCATCAACACAATGTCCATGCATATGCTTCACAACATAATAGAGTTCAAGCAGCCTAACCCTCTAGCACGACCCCTACAACTTCAATATACAAAAAAGATCTAATGGCTCCATAGTCGATGATTCAACTTGTAATAGTTTGCTTGTCCCAATGGAAGCACAAGTGAATCGATCCTCCAACCTCCTTAGTTGGAGAACGACTGCATCCAAAAAACAAGTCCTACTTCTTTGGCACACCATTATTGTGGTTCCTTCACTGCATGAGTCCTCTCTACCTTCAATTATGTTTCTTTTTCAGTTCCCCTTGCCTCCATTTATTCATTCGTTCCTCCCTCACATATACGTGTTCCTAGCACTAGAAACACACATGCATTTTTGGCACTAGGAATGTGCATGTTCATAGGTTCTTTTTTTAATTTAAAATTTTCTTGGTAGGAATCCTACATGCATAGTGACTTGGTTACTTCAAATATAGGTTTGGGATCATAAACCTAGATGTTTGGGCTATAAGTACATGAAAACATCATTTTTTTAAACACACACACAAACATTTGACTTTATTTTTCTATAATCTAGACAAATCTATTGTCGATGAAACTACATACCCATATAGAGTCGATTGTATAGATTTAAAATTTAAAATTTTCTTTTATTATTTTCAATACATTTTTCTATTATGTAGATTCTAAAATTATATAATTTTTTAATTTATAATTTTTACTATTTTAATACATTTTTCTCGACTTATATCAAAACCTTAAAATACATCCCTTGTTTATTTCCACTATAAATTTTGGGCCCGTAACCATTTGGAAAAATATATATATATGGTGTACCAAAGGACATTAAGACCTACAATCTAAAAAACTGGAATGTTTGATAATGGTAAGACCCTTTTAGGTTGCACTAACATAAGGCCTTTTAATTTCAAGGTTATAAACACTTTTATAATTTAATATGTATGTATGTATAAAATTAAGATTATAAATTTTGGAAAAATAGTTGTGTACAAGAACAATATGTTCTCTACAACTCCATAAGTTTTCGTAGCAAGATTCCATCATTTAGATATTCAAAGGTTGCGCTCATAGACACGTTTGCTATATATTTTGCATGAAAAATAACATACTAATTTTAGGAAAACACAAAATTCACATAGTTAAACACAATTTCTATAAATAAAATTATATTTTGGAAAGTCAGCGCCTTTAATTCAACATTTCATCTTTTTACATCATTCTCAAATACATTATGTACCTCTAATTATCCCTCCAAATTAACATATGCATCATGAGAGACTATCATTAACTTGCACCCAACCTCAACCTTTTTTAATTTTCTCAATATAGAATAATATTTTTATTAAAAATTATAATTATTTTTAAAATATAAAACTACAAAGTCCAGTGGGCCTTGGATAGACAGTGTTTGATAGACAGTGTTTGAGTGCTTTGTTAACGAACTTGATATTAAGTCACATGCTCAATTCCCCACCTCGGTGATATACTGGACATGATGAAAATGTAGTCTTGCCCAACTTACAAAAAAAAATATAAACCTACAAATGAATTAAATAATCTATTTCTTAAATTAACCTATAAATAATTAAACAAATCAATCTTTTATAAAAAAATCAACAACTTGGTTAAATCATATTAGTTAATTCAAAATGTATAATTCAAAATGTATAGACTATTTAAATATTTCATATGATAAATCCAAAAGTCAAATCTTTGTATAACTCTATTCACAAAAACTCTCCCTTTAATGGGATTGCTCTCCCTTTAATGGGATTGGATGGTGAATAATATTTGGCCAAAATATAAAATAGACTTCAAAAAAATTGAGAATGGAAACCAGGTGTAGAACATAAAATCTGTCACAAAGTTTTACTCACAGAATCCGTGGGAGAGTTGAGATATCTCAATCAACACTGACAAATGACACCATTGCTTTTAATTATATGGTCGCACATCACTGTTAATCAATAAAATAATTGACTTGTTGATGGTCTCATTATTTTTTCATGTTGAACTAAGTATATGGACCTTGTTATAACTTTTTACATCGGACAGATCTTATAAATATTGTTGTTGCATGCAGTACAGTCCTTTCGTCCTTGCTCTTCGAGCACACCTTCCTTTAATACATTTTCATGGCTCTGAAACACATGACACCCACATCCCAACCCTTTGCTCACGTCCATCCTCTCAATCCTGCCCACGATTCTATCTTCTGAAATGCCCCTCATGAAATCCAGGACACCCATTTCAAGGACAGCATTTATCATTAGCAAAATGCATATACAAATGATACAACTTATACTCCTGCAGATCTTATTGTCATTTTCAGTTACCGATTCCTTGACCAGCAATGCTACCGATCAACATGCTCTGCTTTCTTTCAAGCAAGCATTCATATATGATCCCTACAACAATTTACAGAGTTGGAATAACGGTATCAGCTTATGTAAGTGGACAGGAGTTGAGTGTAATTCATGGAACCAGAGAGTGATTGGTGTCAACATTTCAGGTATGAATATACAGGCTCCGTTCTCACCTTTTCTTGCCAATATTTCTTTCCTTGAGGTACTTGATATTTCAAACAATCATTTTTATGGTCATATTCCCAGAGAGTTGGGAGGCCTTGTTGGCCTAAGGGAGCTCTGGCTTGATAGAAATGAATTGCAAGGTTCTATTCCAGATACTATAGGTGGGTGCTCCAATCTAACAGTCCTGTCTTTGTCTCAGAACCACTTGGGTGGAAGCATTCCTAGAGAGTTGGGTTTGCTCACAAAATTGAAGAAGCTTGACCTAGGGTTAAACAATCTCACAGGTACTGTACCCTTAATTTTAGGACAACTCCCTGGTTTAGTTGATATTGTTTTAGGTGAGAACAATCTGTATGGCCCCATTCCTGCTTCACTCTCTAACTGCACTTTACTTAAACGGATTGTCTTGCACGAGAACAAACTAAGTGGAGCAATTCCATCAGAGTTCGGTGCCAAACTTGCCCATCTGCAAGAGCTACATCTATGGGGCAATAACCTAATAGACAACATACCAGTTTCTCTTACCAACTGTTCCCAACTCAGGCTACTCTTTCTCAATGAAAATTGGTTCACCGGAATAGTGCCGGAAGAGTTTGGTAAATTGACCCTTCTTGAAAGCCTTTATTTACATGGAAATCAACTTGTTAGCACTCCCACTTTGCCTTTTCTGACTGCATTAACCAATTGCTCACATCTACAGAAAATTGATGTGTCCAACAATCCTCTGGGTGGGGTTCTGCCTGTTTCCATAGGCCTGTTCTCTGAGAAACTCATTTTACTAGATATATCAAACAACAGTATACATGGAAGCATACCACGGGAAATTGGCAACCTGACAAGTTTAACATATCTTGCACTGGCTGACAATCTCCTAAGTGGCAGTATTCCATCAGAATTGAGCATGCTCAATAGGCTGGAAAGATTGCGCCTGCGGAACAATAAGCTGGGAGGAAGCATTCCAACTGAGATTTCTCAACTAAGAAATATAGGAAGCATATCAATTCGCCAGAATATGCTCTCTGGACCAATACCTCATTCTCTTGGCGACCTTAAACAACTAAGGAGGTTGCTGCTTTCGGAAAACCAGTTATCAGGAACAATACCTGCTACTTTGGGTAAATGTTGGCGTCTGGAACTTCTTGATCTTTCTTGGAACAGACTTACTGGAAGCATACCACGAGAAGTGGCCAGTCTTTCCAATCTCCAGTTTTATTTCAACATCTCTCATAACTTTCTTGAAGGTTCTCTGCCCCCCGAGATTAGTAAAATGACTATGGTTCAAACTATTGATATTTCTTTCAACCAGTTAACTGGTGTCATCCCAGCTGCACTAGGAAGCTGCACAGAACTAGTTAAACTCAATCTCTCTCATAATACATTTCAAGGTCCAATTCCAGATACATTGGGTGGATTAAAAAATTCGGAGCAGTTAGATCTCTCATCAAATAACTTATCAGGTGCAATTCCAATGACCCTTGGAAAGCTGAAACTGCTTCATACTTTGAATCTTTCTTTCAACAATTTGAGAGGAGAAATCCCCAATGAAGGGATTTTTGTGAATATTACTTTCAATTCATTGATGGGAAATCCTGGCCTTTGTGGGCAACAAAAATACTTGCCTCTGTGTCCTCCTTCTGCTTCTCTGAAACAGAGAAATCATTCAGCTCTCAAAAATGTGATTATACCAGTTGCAGGTGGCGGCACTTTTGTAATATGCTGTTTACTCATTGGATTCTTCCTCAGTCGCAGGTTGCATAACAAAACTTTGTGTTTACCAATAGCTCTCTCATTACAGTTCGGACAAGCAGTGACTTCACTTGAAGATCTTGTAAAAGCAACCCAAGGATTCAATGAGGCAAACTTGATAGGAATTGGTAGTTTTGGATCAGTCTATAAAGGAATTTTGCACGATGGCACAGAGGTCGCTGTCAAGGTTCTCAAGTTGCAGAATGAAGAGGCTTACAAGAGTTTCAACACAGAATGCGATGTACTTAGGAGAATCAGGCACCGGAATCTTATTAGAATTATCAGCTCTTGCTCAACCCCTCACTTCAAAGCTTTGGTACTCCAACTAATGTCAAATGGAAGCTTGGAAAATCATTTGTATCCCTCTGGAGATGAGGGTGCTAAGGAAGATGTGCATGGATTAAACTTAAGCCATGGAGATGAGGGTGCTAAGGAAGATGTGCATGGATTAAACTTAAGCCACAGAGTACAGATATGCATAGACATAGCACATAGCATGGCATATCTTCATCACTACTGTTTTGTTCAAGTGGTGCATTGTGATATAAAGCCCAGCAATATCCTTTTGGATAGCAATATGACAGCACATTTATCTGACTTTGGAATTGCACAATTAACATCTGCAAACTTGATGGACTCAATCACTTCCACACTTGCTCTAAAAGGATCCATTGGTTATATTGCCCCAGGTATAAAACTTCACAAAATATGCAAAACAAGTTTTTATTTATTTATTTATTGCAAGTTGTCACAGTCAAAATTTGATAACTAGTTGGCTTGGCTGCAGAGTATGGATTTGGCAGTACTCCTTCAACAAAGGGTGATGTTTATAGCTTTGGAATCCTGTTATTGGAGATGATGACCAGAAAAAGGCCAACCGATAACATGTTTGTCGAGGGACTGAACCTACCGAAGTGGGTGAGGATGGCTTTTTCCGATAGAATTGGGGAAGTGATGGATACCAGCCTGTTGAGGGGTGAAAATATTGATGCACTTGAGCAACATGAGATACTCAACTGTGTGAATCAACTCGTGGCATTGGGATTGGTATGCACAAGAGAATCACCCGAAGAACGACCAACTATGACAGAGGTGGTAACTGTATTAGAAAGCATCAGAGAAACTGTTGTTGGAGAGTGGAGTCACTTGGGTCTTCAAATGGCCATCTGATTTAACATCTGACTGGAGGTAATACCTTATAAGGAATAGGGTGAAATATTTTATATCAGAGTTCTGACACATTTAACAGGGTACTCAGCAAAATTCTTAACAAAGATTGGCTGGCAAGGCAAAGACAAAATAAATGGGAACGACATCTCTAAAGAAACTCAGTCTTTTCTGTTCTTTCTCTTTCAAAACTTTCATGTATAATACCTTGCTGCTCAGTTCAATTTTTTTTTGTGTGCAAAAGAATGCTTTACACTGAAATGACAATGCTTTGGCTATATGCCAATGACAGTCAACAGTCTAGAGGCATTCCGATTCTTTTATCTATTTCATGGTGTGCTAAGTTTATGGCGGGGGACAGCACAATATATGCAGAAGTACAGTATACATTCATTCCAAACCGTAACACCATTAAGCTTTTCCTATCAACACAGGAATTCATGTTGTAGCTGCATCTCTTGGGACATGCCCCTGGTGTTTCGTGTGTCTTTCAGTTTAAACAAAAGACCAAAACGAGAAAGCTTGAAGTAACAAACTCTTTAAACTAAATAATCATTAACTGAATCAAGTTTTATTGTTTTTATATCATTTTATGTTGATTCCTTCTCGTATTCAAAACATAAAATCATTGTAAGGGGACGGGCAGCCATGGAATGATATTTTGCGAATTTGGAAGCCATGGAATGAGTTATATATATATATATATTAAATTGAATTTGTAACTTCTCATGAGAAGTATATCTTTTAATTAGATTGACTTAATAATTTATTAAAAAAAACTGAAAATATATAATAAATTTGATATTATATATTATATATATATATAATTAAATAGCATTTAATTCACGAATTATATTAATTTTAAATTAAATTTTGTTATTTATTGATTACACCATTATGAAAAATAATTGTATTATTAATTTTATTTTTAAATTACTTAAATAATAATTGATTATTTAAAAATAAATAATGTAGTTTTTAAAGTTGTGTTTTGCATTTCATTTACAATTATATATATATGTATGTTTAATTTTTAAGAATCACAACTTGTTTAAAATATATATTATTTTGTAATCACTAAACTTATCTTGATTGCAAATATCTTAAGTTTGTTGATATGGTCAATGTGACTCCTGTGTCTACATTGTTTCTCTATTTATGTAAACATAGAGACTCACTACTAAAGTGGGGAAACCAATGAGAAATATACGATCATGACATGGCCAATGTGACTCTCTTGTCTACATTGTTGCCCTATTTATGTAAACATAGAGACCCACTACTAAAGTCGGGAAACCACTAAGAAATCTACGATCAACAATCCCTTGACATCTCTTTTCACTGTACTTAGCACATAGTCTATATCCATATTCGAGAGGGGTCAAAACTCGAAGAGTGCTATTGACCAGGTTGTACAGTCTTTAAGACTTTGTCAACGGGATGTATACCCATTCCACCACACATGAGGCCATGCAAACATGAATTATGTCATGGATAAACTTGCTTATTGATCATCTTTTCAAGGCACAATCTTATTACCAATTTTGGTCACTGCATCCTCCATCCATACCATCCACCAATCTAACAGTAATACAAATAGTGATTTGTGCTTGATGAGACATGCAATGTATGGATTTAAAATTTGTTCTAGAGACGCAAGGACAACATCTAATGTTACATTTACCTAACTCACTCTCTACTTGCCCCTCATTAAGATATTGTTCATCATGAATTAAAATTTGAATTACACACATACCGAGCAAAAGGAGATTTATAATGGTAGTTCTCTCCTCCATTCTAAAATTTTTAAATTTGAAATTTGAAATAAGCAGGCATGCTTCATTTGAAAAAAATCGACAATGAACAAATGGAGATTTATATTGGCAATTCTAGCTTTCACTAATCATCTTGAGGTTTACATGCTAATTTATATGAGCAATTCTAGTCTTCACTAATCATCTTGATGTTTGCAGGATAGTAGTGGTTTCAACACATTGTAAACATTCCCAATACATGCTACTCCTTTACCCCTCTCTCAAAACATTGTGTATCACAAAATGTTATTTGCATAGTGTAATTATATTTGGGTAGTTAGTATTTTTTCTTTATTTCATTATTTTAAGAACTCATTTAAAATAGAGGCCAAAGATTACATCTAAGTTGGATCAGATTTGTTCTTTGTAATAGAGAAATCATTGTTCATGTTGCCACATTACTTGTTTTTTAAATATTGCATATATTACTTTGTAAAATGAATAAAGACATCATAGGTAGGAAACAAACAACATGTGTGTTAGGAAAATTTCACCCTAAATAAACAAAAAGGAAAATATATACTTTTGCACACCAAGAGAAAGTGTCTCAACGTCACAATAAAAGGACATTATTTAGGAGCAAAGCAAACTCTTACTTAAAACTCCTCAAATCCCATATGTTTAGAGGCGAGGGGTTCTCTTTCATGTAACTTTACATTGATGTCAGTGCCAATAGCAAGCAATTGAGCTAAGCACCACCAAGATTTTTAATTTTCCCACATCCCATGGATTTAGAGGTGATGGATCCTCTGAAAGCAACTTTATGTTGATGTTTCAAAGAAAGCCAATAGCAAGCAATCATATTGAGTGATGCGAAGGTTTATAATTATCCCAAAATCCCATATCTTCAAAGATGAAGGATCCTTTTGAAAGTAACTTGATATTTGATATTTCTAGTGAAAATCATTAGCAAGAAACCACATTAGGTGTCTCTGAGATTTGTAATTATTCCTATTTCATCCAAGTATCCCGTAGAAGAGCACCCTTCCACAAAAATGTTGTGTTGAATGAGAAGTGATATTCACCTTCAGATCCTATCTAAAACACTTTAACAACCATACATATCCAAATATACTTCGTACTATTTCGTACAACTTTGTTGTTAGCAATGTTGGTACTACATCGACACGGGAGTGGCAAGATGAGCAATTTTGGCTAGATGTGGACTCGACTCTTCCAATTTCACGCTCTTTAGGGGAAGAATTAACACAAAGTGGAGAAGATTCAGAAAGAAACTTGTTCGAAGCCACTCCACTCCAATTAAAAGCTATGGGGGGTCAGAATGTCCTAGATCTTCATGGAACAATCAAGTAAGCCAGAAGCAGGGGACAAGACTAGTCCTCATATGAAAGTATGTTGAATTTTTTAGTTCGTGGCTCCTGATTTGGAGACTAGAAGCATTGAAGACTAGCCCATACACTGACCTTTGCATCCTTTTAGGATTGCAGAAATTATTTAATGGACGATGATGCAGATCTTTAGATATCTGATCCAGTATCCTCCACTTTTTTCTTGTTCTTGAGAAATTAAGAAACCCACAGCTCTATAACTGAAAGCTTGGATCAATACCATGTCCATTCACTCTTATAAAACTCTCTGGTGTTCAAGGAGAAGTGATGCTGAATGATAACCAAAGAATCTCTAGTCAGTCCTCCAGATTGACATGCATGTATCCTATATCTATGTTTGCATTGTTAGATTTAATTTATGGGTTTTCCTAATTGCTTTAAACCCTAACCAAGATCTACTCCTTTGTAAGAAATTGAAAATAATGCACAGCGGAACTTACTTTCCATCTTCTA